>CABHPH010137370.1:36385-47217 GCA_902168325.1 Peromyscus nudipes
ATAGATAGATAGATAGATAGATAGATAGATAGATAGATAGATAGATAAATAGATCTCCTTAACTACTTTCCCAGGCTATCTGGACCAGGAAGGGATCAGACCAGACTTCTCAGCCTTGTTTGTAAAATTTACTCCATCATGCCACCTAAGTAATTCAAACTGCAAGAAGGAAATGTGAGGAGAAGTTAATGGATAAGCATCGGCTGGAGGAAGACCAGCAAGGAAGGAGAGAGGTACCAGACACACTCACTGCATCCTGCTGAATGCAGTAGCAAAGGATGGGAGGAAACCTGAAAAGCAGGACAGAGGGGTCACATGACTGCAGACAGACAGGCAGACAAGGGCATAACTCAGAAGGCAGAAAGTGGAGTTGTAGCTGGGGTGCTGAGGACAGTGAGAAGTGTGTACATTGTGGGGTTAGTGGCCATAAGCAAAACTCCTCAGGGGATTTCAACAGAGCTATTTGACAGGGAAAAAAAATGAGAAATGGAGACCCTGGAAGGTGGCGAAGGGCACTGGTCATGTGTTACATACTTGCCCTGGGACACTGGTGGAGAAAGGCGAGCCTTACACACCTGGAAGTGATGGGGAAGGGTGAGCTCAGCTTGTGTCATCAGGACCTTAGAGCCACAGGAGCCACCCCTCAGACAGAAGCATGGATGTAGCCAGCAAGCAACTTCAAGGATTGAAATCAAGAGAACTCAACTATAAAATGCAGAGTTCTATGACTACTGCCAAGAAAACATGCTGGCAAGGGTCTTTATACACTGCTGGATGAAATGTAAATTAGGGCAGCTATTATTGAAAACAGTATTTCGGGTTCTCAAAACCTAAAAACAAATCGACCATGTGACCTAGCCATCTCACTCTTGGGTGTAAAAATGGAGGAAATAAAATCAGCATATCAAAGAGACAGGTGAATGCTGCATATCTGTTCATTACGATGTTATTCATAACAGCCAAGCTGTGGAACTGACATCAATGCCTGTTACCAAATGACTGAATAGAGAAAATATAGTATATAAACATAGTGGAGTATCATTTAGCCATAAAGAATAAATTTCTGTCTTCTGCAGGAAAATGAATGGAACAGAAGACCGTTATGTTAAACAAAATAAGCCAGACACTGGAAGACAAAAATCACATGTCTTCTTCTTATTAAACAAAAAACCTCCAGCACTCGGGAGGCAGAGGCAGGCAAATCTTTGTGAGTTCGAGGCCAGCCTGGTCTACAGAGCGAGATCCAGGAAAGGCACAAAGCTACACAGAGAAACCCTGTCTCAAAAAAAAAAAAACCCTGAAAGAAGAAGAATTATTAAGGACTAGGGAGGGGATTCAGGAAAGTAATATGAGACAGAAGAGGGAAGAAAGGTGTGTGGTATATGTACCTGTATGGGCATAAGGACATACCAGAGTGAATCACATTAATTTGTACAATATTTAGAATAAAACAGAAATAACATGTTGGTTCTAGAACAGTCTTAATATTGAATTGTATACATGAATAAGATTCTGCTGCTTTCTGAGAGGTGTTGGTCAAAGTCATGAGACCACAGAGGCCTCACAAACTCTCCAGGGAGGAGAGAGATAAGAAGGGTCAGAACTCAGGCAGGGAGAATACTGTCTGTTGCAACATTTGACCCTGATGTTACAGTCTCCACCATCAGATTGTACCAAGAGCAGGTACTTTGCTGAGAATGTCTGTGTCCATCAGACAGACCTCTTTCCTTCTTAAGAAAGATTCTTTAACATTAAGAAAGGTTACAAAAGCCAACCAGTGAGTCAGACACCAAGCCCCATCTGTCACCTCCTACAAAGCCTTTCCCTTGCACGTCTATATCCTACCTCTCTGCATCTGTGTTTGAGGAGGCCAAGAACTGTCACTCCAGAAATGACCACTGCCCCACTGGCTAGGCTCCCCTAGGAAAGCCTCTCCTCTGCCTCTGTAGTTTGCTAGTCAAATGCCTGAGGCCTTGCATCAGAGGCTACCCAGAAATTCTACTCACAGCTGTCACCTGTTCACCCAGCTCAGTGGCCACAACCTGTGGCATTTGCTGCATACCCAAGCCTTGGTAATTTACTCACAGGGCATTCTCACTCCTTCATCCATTCTCACATAACCCTTCCAGAAAAGAAAGAGATGGTAGATATATATATATATATATATATATATAGATAGATAGATAGATAGATGATAGATAGATAGATAGATAGATAGATAGATAGATAGATAGATAGATATTACAGATAGGGAGAGAGTCATGCATCTTTTCTCATCTAGGGTTTTTCCATTTACAAAAAGGACAGAATAAGTTATTTTACTGACATTGCTGATAACAGATTGACAGGAAGCAACGGCTGCCTAAACAAAGACAACAGACACTTGACTGATTGCTAAACACTGTGCTGAGAAATGTGTCTGCATCATATGCAGCTCATAATTATCCTCATTGTGATTATTTATAATTATTCCCACTATAAATACTGGAACACTGAGACTTACAAAGAAGACAAACAGTAAAGATGGAGCAGAGCCAACACAAAAGTTCACTGGTCTGATGCCAGCACCCCAGTTCAGCCACAGAGCCAGACACAAGGATGCAGAGCCGAGAGCTGCTTGATGTGGAGTCTCCTTGTCATTGTCTTCAACCTCTGAACTAGCCAGGGCTTTTCCAAAGAAAGAACCATGAGTCTCTCTCTCTCTCTCTCTCTCTCTCTCTCTCTCTCTCTCTCTCTCTCTCTCTCTCCTTTCTGTACATATGCAGGTATGTGAATATGTACACGTCTGTACGTAATCAACCGGATGGTAAGACATACAAACATAAACAGATCCACAGTAAGGAGGTGACTTGTATAACCATGGAGGCTGGTCAATCATAAGACCCACACAGCCAGTCCTCTGGAAAGCCTAGGAATTAATTGTCTCAGTTCCAGTGCAAACACCAGCAGGTCTGATAATCAGAAGTTCATGTTGAGTATGAAGACAGTATCTCAGATCATGAGGGGTCACAAAGGGAGTTCCTCTTAAACACAGAAAGGGACTGTCTCTTAATGTTGTGTTCAGATCTTCAACTGATGGTTTGAGTCCCAAATGTCATATGTCTCACTCAGTCAAAAGTTAGTCTCATGCAGAAGCACCAGAACATTTTGCCCAATATGCAGGCCCCAGGTCTAGGCATGCTGGCACTGCACAGAGTTCTCTAGAACTCTTCTCATGGATGAGAGCTGTGGACGTTTATACCCTCTCCCTCTTTCGGTCATTATGGCTCTTCTGTCTTCTTGTTGCAGTATTAGAGGCTAAATACAGCCTTGTGCATGCTAGGCAAGAACTCTACCACTGAGCCACATCCCCAGCCTGCTCACCTCCCTCTGAATTCCTTCTTGGAACAGAAGTTATCTATGGGAAAACAGGCAAGAGGTGGCCCAGCAGAGACTATGTAATGGTTTTCAGAGCTGTGCCTGGGGGAGGCTGGACAGAAGCCTAGACTATAGTCATAAATTCTACAACTTGAAGGCTCTATTTGCCTTGGTAAATTTGTTTTTTTTTCTTTCCATGTCCTTTTTCTTCATCTTGTGATGGAAAAAGCCTCAGAGCTCAGGGAGAGAAAAGCATCAGTTTTAACCATTTGGTTCCCCCAAACTAGAAGTGCAGTGACTTCAGGGTATGGTACAGTGCTGTATCTAAGAACTCAGGCTCCCTCATTAATCTCAGCTCCATCAACTGTAGGCTTGTGCCCTTGGGAAGCCAGCTCCTGAACCTCTGTGAGGCTCATAGGATGGTTACAAACATGGGTAAAATAATAAACATGTGAACAGTGCTTATGACAGTGTCCAGGCTTCCCATAGGTTGTCCTTGTGATGCCAAAAGATAGGCCCATTTCCCCTGTATCAGTCACTGCCTGTCAGTGGTCAGTCCAAGAGGGCCTTTGTCGCCACCCAATGGCCAGTGTTCACACTACACAGCCTGGGTCTACATACCCAAAAGCAATTAAGTGCTGGTGAACAGAGACCTTAGAAGAGACAGAGAAAAGAAACTACAACCTCCAGTCCTTGACTCCTGATTGGTGACAGTAGCTATTCTTCAAGCAAGCACCAATGGCAGCACAACTATCAGAAGAAATTTTGTTATCAAATGGGAAATTTGTTATGCTTTTGTCTTAGATTGTCATTGTATATATTCATTGTATGTGGTACTGTGTTACACAAGGTCATTTTCATAGAAGTGTATGTTGACATGGCATATTTCCTCCATTTGTGATGTCCTAAGACGCTATTTTCCAGGTAAGTATGAATGCATGTGCAGATGGGTAGATTTAAGCACATGTTCTGACCAAATGTAGAGCCAGCCAATGCAGCTGGAAGGAACTTCAGTGCCTTTGAATACCTGGAGCCACACAGGCATCCCAACCAAACCAGGTCAGAATGCCGTAGGCACATTGTGTCCAAAGTTCTGTACACCCCAGCAGACAGCTGGCTTCAAACTTACCTGGCCTCCTTTCCTCCCTGGCTCCAAAACCCCACAGAGAAACCATTTAGGGGTGTCAGGAGGGGGAATGGTTAGGCAGTCTCCTTCTATTTCTCCAAATGTCAAAATGAAGTCCAAGAGAAAGCAATTAGCAGATGTCTGCCCAGCAGACAGTGTGGGAGTTCCAGCAGAAATGAGTGAGGCATCTCTTAGCATATCACAGGGTGGCCCCGGTTACTCCCCATTACCCAGCTAAAAATAGCCCCGCTGCTTCCTTAGCTCTCCATCTTCATTAGCATCCGTCCCAACAGGTTAGGTCTTCCCCCTTGAAAGCCTTCTTAAACAAGTAGAAAGGGAGGTAAACTAAATTCAGACTCTGCTCCAGTGAAAATTTCCCCAGGGAAAACGTCTCCTTGCTCCTTGAGGGTGAACTGCCACCAAACAGTCCCAAAGTTTAACCCCAGCCGGCACCCATCCCACTGACAGGAAAACAACCAAACTCTCCCCGGGAGAGACAGAGAGTCTGTAAGTAAAAGATGGTGTGTGATTAGAAAGCGCAATCTTATTTGTGCCATTAAATGAGCAAATCACGAAGCATCTCAAATGATTAATTTCTCACTGGGGCTGTCAGTGAGCTGTCACCAGCTGACAGCTCTGTCACAGTGTCATTTATAATGTCCAAGTCTATTCCCCATCAATGCCATTAAACAATTATACTTGGTTTAGAAAAAGAAAGGGGGAGGGTGGGGAGGACACACATGCACAGCCATGTGAGGTGCTGGGGAGAGTCGATACTTTGCCACTGCTGGGTAGCAATCTCAGCCAACAGTTAAATCTTACTTGATTTGTTCATTTAGGCAAATTATCAATTATTTAGAAGTGTCAACCAGGGTAATTTCTTTCTCTCCACTGGCAGCAGTCATCACAGCCTGCCAGGATTGTTATCACGGGGATGGGGGGACTTTGATAATTAACCTGCAGCTCTGCTATGGCTCCCAGGCTCGATCTGGTGTTCTCTTCATCAGCCCTGGGCATATGGGTGAGGCCACAAGCTCTGTGAGCTCTTTCAATAAAGGTTGCTCTTGTAATGAGCAGGTATTCTTTTTCTTCCTTCCTTTTCAAGATTTCAGTTCTCCCCGTTCTTCTACTTGCAACTTCCTTCTTACTACACTGGGCCACTCTGCTGGGCTCCCACTCATGCCAAAATGTCTCATTTTACAAAGTGAGGCTGTTTTCTTGGACATGGTCACCAGAAATCAATGCAAGTGGTCTTTTCTGGTTAGTATGTGGCACAAGAGAAGACTACGGAGGATGGCAGGAGCCGGGTGGTGTGGGTGAGAAAATGACCAGAGTTTGCGAGAATGGAAAAAACATAGTCGGGACATTCAAACCGACATAGAGGGAGGGACTGCCTTCGGGAACAGGAGCCCGTCGCAAGGTCTGGAAAGGCCAGTTTCTTTCAGGGCCCCAGCAAAGCCAGCAAGGGTCTGAGCCATTTATCAGAAAGGATTCTCCTGTAGAATGTGGTCTGAATGGCTGTCCTTTAAGCAGGACCTCCTCATGTGGATGTGACCCACTCCTGGCACATCCCAGAAACTGGTGTGTAGCTATGCTTGGTTCATTTTTATGAATTTGACCTTTTGTTGGCATCTGGGGTAGACATCTGTTGTTCTTGCCTGCCAGTACCTTTCCTAGTCTGAAAATAAGATCCCACTTTTCCGAGGAGAATCTGCCCTTGCTCATTCTTAGACTATGTTCTTTGAGTAGGACTGACCCCACTCCCAGTTCCAAGACTGAGCATCTAGTCAAGCCCTGAGCAGGGAATATATCTTGTCCCCTGGAATGGCAGCAAATCCAGAAAAAGGGGAGTAATAGAACCTCACTCCAATCCTTTGCTGACATTGGAGTCGGAGGTGGAGAATGCTGGGGGCTCTCTTCCATCCCAAGAGGAAGTGTGGCTGAGAATGAGGTCAGGGCAGACAGGCACCAGGAGTTATCTGCATACATTCTCTGGGGTATGTGAAGGTTAACTTCGATTGACAAACTTGATGGATTGAGGAGCACTAGGAAATTCATAAAGCACATCTCTGGGTATCTCTGTGAAGATGTTTCTATGGAGAATTAACTGAGAGAGAACATCTATCCTATGTGGGTGGCACTATCCTCCTGTCTGGAGGCATCAATAGAATAATGAAGAAAATGGAAGAAAAGAGAAAGCCAGCTCGTACCTCTCTGTGTTCCCTGTCCCTATCCCAGCCACCATGATGTGTCTACTCTGCTCTGACACATCCTCTCTGCATATGACAGACTGAAACTGTAAGCCAAAACAAATCTTCCTCCCTAACGTTATTACACTTGGTGTGAGTTGTCACTGAAAAATTGGGTCATTCCTGTCACTGTCCCTGATGATGTGGTCTAGGTTCCTTTGGGACAGGCTTATAAGAGGAATTTGGAGAAGTCTGGGGATGTGCACTAGACAATACCTACAAGGCTGCAGGCAGACTTCATGGACAGGTCTAGTGGGAGTTCAGAACCTGATGGGGATGCAAACACTCCTATCAGGTGGAATGAGAACACCACAGGACCTCAGCCTGGCAGCATTCACGTATATTCTAGCGGGGAATTTATTTATATTTTCCTGTGTTTCACACTTGTTGGAGGTGGAGTTTAAAATCAATGGGACAACTAGCCTGAGGGAGCTCAGAAGTCAGACTGTCGCATGGTTGTTGCTAGCTGTGTTTAGTAAGGCTGATGGCAACAATTGTGAACCAAGGCAGAGCAAATGGGTCTGAACAACTTGTAGTTTGCCCAGAAAAGAAAAAAAAAATTAACTTGAGGCTAAGGAAATTATAGCTAAGAAAGATATTAGGAATATTCAAAAAAGCTTGAATAGCTTGGGAAAGACAGCTTGAAGGCATCTCAGGAATTGCCCAGAGTCCATTCATCATAGGCTCAAGGATGCAAAGACTTTACTTGCAAAAGAGAGCTCTGGGTACCTCTGGGGCACCTAAGAAGTGTTCCCCTTGATGAGCTACCTAGGCCCAAGGCACCTTGGATGCAGCTCAATCTGAAAACAGATCATAATACCATCCAGGAGGTACATGTTTTGCAGACATGAGGAATGAAAGAGTCATTGGGTCCTGGAAGTTTCCACTCAAACTTCAAAGAAAGCTTTGGAGGCCCAGCAATGAATAGCAGGATCAGAACCCCACAGACAGCCCCTGAGAGGGGAATGTGTGAAGTATGACACAGACATTGGAGATGTAATAGTGAACTCAGGAACTAAGTGAGGGACTGGACTGTCTGCCAAGGAAATCTGCAGGCAGTTTGCAGAGCTGGCTGAATAGAAAAAGGCCATATGGGCTGTAACTGGCCAGGACTGTGGGGATAGAGCTGCCCAACCCCATTGGAGCCCATGTGACAGCACCCAGTGCCCCAGATGCATGACAGGGAACTAAAGGATTTATGGTTAGTTCCACTGGATTTGAGTCTTGCTTGGATCTCCCAGACTTGATATTTTTTTAGCCCACCTCTTTAGAATGGGAAGGTTGACTCTGTACTAACTTGTTTTCCTCTTACAGTGGCTTACAGTTAAGAATCACCTTAAATCTCATTCTGTCCTGAAATGAAGAGGAACTTTTTTGTGCCAATTGGAAATGGTATGATTTAAAGCAAGTGTCTGGGTATCAAGTTGATAAGGGGTGAAATTGTGATGGTTAATTTTGATCATCTGTGGATTGAGAAGCACCCAGGAGATTAGGAAAGCATAGCTCTTGGTGCATCTGGGAGAATGTTTCCAATAGGATTAATAAGGGGTTGAGACCCACCCTGAGCATTTGTGGCTTCATCCCATAGGCTGAAGGGAAAGGGGAAAGGCAGCTAGCAAGGGATTCATGCTCTGTCTTCTGGCCACAATGATATTGAGATAGAAAGTGCCCTCCATTCAGGAAAAGGGCAGATACAGACACCAAAGCCTCAACTCAGAGCCATTTAAACAAAATGTGGTCTGCTTTTCCCTATCGCCTCACTTCCCTGAGCAGTATGGCATTAGTTAGTAGCCTGTTAGCTATTAAAACTAACACGTATTTCTTCCTCCCTGTCTCTCCTACACAGTTTTACTTGTTTCAAGTCTAGGTGCCCCATAGAGCTAGGACACCTCTACCTCAGTGTCACCAAAATTAAATTAGATAGGAAAATAAGACTGTTAAGGATACCATAGCAAGAAAACTGGGCCCTTTAAAGTGTTTCTTGTTCAAAAAGTGTGTGTTTGTCACCATCCTCTCAGGAATTTTGTCAATGGTCACAGGGACCCATTTTTATCACAAAGCCAGGGATTTAAACAGAGTGGGAGGACAGTGGAGGAAACACAGCAGCTCCTGGGATAAGCTGACTACCCATTCCTCAAGGCTATTATATGCACACGTACCACATTCCAAACCTAAAGACCCCCTACTCCCAGCTCTGGCTCATACTCATGTGTATGAAGACTGCACAGAAATAAACCTGCACAGCCCTCTGTCTGCTGGCCCGGCCTGCTACCTGCCATTTGCTCCCTCTCTTCCATCTTACTCTTATCTAGTTAAACTTTGCTTTAATGTCCTACCCTCTCTGGCCACTTTATTCCCATGGGCAGCAAACGGAAAGGTGATGTGTGCATTAACAATGTGAGCTGCTCGCTCCCCAACACCCTCACTGCCAGTACGCACCAGAGCCTGAGAGTGTGAGCCAAAAGAAACCACTCTTCTTTCAAGTCATTTGGCCTCAGCGTTTTGTGACAGTGACAGGAAGCACACATAGTGCTGGCATGATGTGACACTCTATGTTCCACCCACACTTAGTCAAATAGTTTTGCAGTGCATGCAACCTGGGGAGTTCTAACCTGGCCAGGTCTTCTCCACTTGGTGCCACAGCTGATTCCCTGTGTTCGCACTAGCTTGGCCTGCCTGTCTCCTGATTCCTCTACAGCAGGCTGGCTCTGTTTTGTTTCTTTCTTGATTCTTCACTGTTTGGCAAGTTGGCTAGCCCCCCTCCCCTCTGTCACATATGGGGCCATGAGGCGAAGAGTGGAGGATGAAAGAGAGTGTCAGGTTTTCTCACTAGCTGGCCACCTGGAAGCCGTATCTCTGCATTCACCTCTGAGGACAGCTGCAGCACATGCAGAAACTGCTCAAGGGTCCATCAAACCTCATCAGTCACTAAATGAAGAAAGGAAGGAAATGAAGGGAAGAGGGAGGGGAGGACAGGAGGCCGTGTCTCTTAGTCCTGTGGTCCCCCATAAATGCAAAATCATGATGTTACTTTCCCCTTTCTAGGGCCACAAATGCTTACAGATTTTTAAGCAGGTTTGTTGAGTGCAGTGTAAGAATCTGGCCTAATCTCCACCACAAGTACTTCTTACTTTCCCAAGTATGTTCCCCCGATGATCACTATTCACGGACTATTGGGCTCCATCCCTCCGTGCTACTGTCCTTGTTGCTGTGAGAAAACGATGGACTGAAGTGACCTGTGGAAGAAGTCATTTTGGCTCACAAGTTCAGGGGATTCCAGCCCATCTTGACAGGAAGGTGCGGTGACAGCAGCTCAGTGTGCACTGCCAGGAGCATGAGGTGGCTGCTTGCTCACATGGAAGCAGGCAGGAAATGGAAAGTGAGAAAAAGCCAGATTATACCTTCAAAGACCCAAACCCACAACCCACTATCCAAAGGTTCTACAACCTCCCAGCACAGCAGAACCAGCTGGGGACCAGATGTTCAGATACATGAGCCTGGGATCCTGGGGTGACATTGTGGACTTTTGAAGCAAAACACCCTGCCTGTCTCCACTTCTCTAATTGTCTGGCTGTGCCTGCATCTTATCACCTGCTTCTCACTATTGTCCTTCCTACTCTGCTTCAGGCTCCAGAGAGAGCCTAAGCCTGCCAAGGTGGAATTTATAAAGCCACCAGCCGATACACAACATAGACAGGATTGCTAGTGCGCTGGGTGGGGCAGTGAAAAGAACCACCCAGGGCAGAGTTGGGTCATTCGTCACATCAGTGCAGCAATCGAACAGGATCTATGTGCTGCCTAAAAGAAGCTGGATTGGATAAGGTTGGGTCCCTTAAGTGCCTACTTGGCCAACAGCTTCCCTCTAGCCAATGCTCAAGTGACAAGTTCCTGGCTCAACCAATCCGCTCTCCTTGCCATCTGGTAATTCAGGGAGTTCTCCCTAGAGCTCTTTACTTTGCAAAAGATAAATATATACTTGTCTGAAAGAACAACAGAACATAATAAACAAGTGCGTAGTCCAGCTGCAGCTTCACAAAGAACTGGAAAAGAAAGCAAATGAGAATGAGAAAAAGGAAGAAGAGGAGAGAGGGGGAGAGAGA
>CABHPH010137372.1:10690-49328 GCA_902168325.1 Peromyscus nudipes
GGTTAACTCTAACGGACAGTTCATGGTTAACTCTAACGGACAGTTCAATGGTTAACTCTAACAGATAGTTCATGGTTAACTCTAACAGACAGTTCATGGTTAATTCTACTCCTGCTTTACCTCAACATTTCCTTCTTTTGTCATCTATTTCATTCTTTGAAGTTACTCAGGTTAGAAATCTCAGCCCCTTTGAGATCCCCCCTTTCTCTCACATGCAACCCAATAAAACAGCCAAATCTTCAAAAAACACTGAGACTCATACCCCTGCCTGCAAGCCCCATCATCTCTCACCTGAGAGACAGGGCTGGCTTTCTGACTGGAACGGCAGCTCCTTCTCTCATAACCTTTCCTCAACACAGCAGCTGTGCAGACGGGCGCCTGCCACTCCTTCGTGGTCTGGGCTTTCTGTTTCCTTCAGAGAAGACATGAGGTTGGTGCCGTGGCCCATGAGGATTTGTGCACACCAGGCTTCACTCCCTCTCTTGTGTGTTCTGTATTCTCCTGCTTGCACTCTGGCCTTTTATCCCTGCTGCGCTCTCTCACTGTGAGGGGTATTTCTTCCCCAGCCCTGTTCTTGGCTTCTTCATCCTTACTTCAAGTCTTTCTCCATGAAATGGTTATTCCCACCCTCTGTGCGTTTCCCATCCTTCTCATTTCACAGTTTCTTCTGAGCATCTATCTACACCTGAAGATGCTGTATATTTACTATTTTGTGTGTTTGCTGCCTATGTTCCTGTGTGTTAGCCATGAGGACAGGAGACAGGCACTTTATCTGCTCGGCTCACTGCTCTCTCCCCACTGCTTAGAACGGTGCCTGACACACAGGAATAGCTCATTAGCATGTGCTGCCTACGTGGACATCTTCCTCACAGGCTTGCTGTGTGTGTGGCCAGCCTGGATTGCAGGAAGCTCCCTACAGGTGCTAGATGGAGTGTATATGTTGTGGTTACCTGACCATAGCCCCTTTCTTGTTCCTCGGCGAATTTAGGAGTGGCGGTGTTCCCCATCGGGGTTGGGGATCGTTATGATGAAGCCCAGCTGAGGATCTTGGCAGGCCCAGGGGCCAGCTCCAATGTGGTAAAGCTCCGGCAAGTTGAAGACCTCCCCACTGTAGTGACCCTGGGCAATTCCTTCTTCCACAAGCTGTGCTCTGGTAAGTCTTCTGATATATTTTGTTTTCCAATTCTCAAACAACCACTGCCACTATGACCACTACCAAGCCAGAAAGCTCATAAAAACCAAATAACACTCCAAAGATTCAAAGATATCTGTGTATAAAATTTAGTCTTAAATGAAGAGTGCCATATGGATCAGAACTTTCACATTTCTGTTTGTGGAAGACCGTGTACTATCACCTTCAGGGATTTCTGGAAAATTTTCTGTGACTGATCCTGCTTCCACTTGAACTGTCCATCTGACTTTTTAAGCAGAGGAAGTCCTGGCTTATTTGTACTGAGGGATTTTGGATGAAAGAATTGGGAGAGATAAGCAAGGAACCCCAGCAGCCTACAGGTCATATTCCTATATTTTACTCTCAGTATACATATAAAGGACTTTAGAAATACATCATCAAAGCCAATATTGAAGGACCACAGGTTAAGCTGATTTTATTAGAAACATGTTTTGTTTTCTGGCCTGCTTTTATATATTAATATAATTATTATTTTTATAATTTATTTAACTTTATTTTATGTGCATTGGTGTGGAGGTGTCAGATGCCCTGGAATTGGAGTTACAGTTGTGAGCTGCCACGTGGGTGCTGGGAATTTGAACCTGGGTCCTCTTGAAGAGTAGCCAGTGCTCTTAACCACTGAGCCATCTCTGCAGCCCCTGTAATTATTTTTAAATTAAACTTTTCTACAGAGTTACAGACCTTTCCTGATAGATGGTGGCTCTCTTGGCAGCAATCATTAAGCAGATCTCTTTCAGGTTTTATGGATCTTGCTTCATACCCCCTCACCTCCTAGCAGGCATGAGATAAGTGAAAGTTACTGCCATGTGATAACTATCGTTAGCACAATTATCAATTGTCATAAAGTACGTCTGAAGGACAACAAGGTTGTCCCCTCCTTGTGTCCTCATATGTCAATGTGAAGCCCGCTCAGATTCTTTTTAGAGACGTGTTGACTAGCAGATGTCATGAATGGTTTAGAATTCTTGGTGGTAGGTGGTGACTAGAGTCCTTCTGTGTCTGTTTCAGGGTTTTCTGGAGTTTGTGTGGATGAGGATGGAAATGAGAAGAGGGTAAGTCGCTTCCTGTTGACTTGGAAGGAAAGGTCAGAAATGGATGTTGGTAGCGCTTGTTCTTATTAACTATTACACTGGGTGGTCTTAGCCTCATTCTCCTGCTTGCTATTAGCCTGTTTTGGGGGTTCCTCTGTGAATCTTGTGTTATGTCTCCCATCTTATGTACAGCTTCCTTAATGCAAGGCTGTTGGCCAACCCTAGCCCATCCCCAGAGGCAGGTAGTGACATGGTGGTTAGACTCAGATTTGGTGTGCCTCATCCTGGTCCTTTCTCAAATCTGTTTTCTCCTTTTGCAGCCTGGGGATGTCTGGACCTTGCCAGATCAATGCCACACAGTGACCTGCTTGCCGAATGGCCAGACTCTGCTGCAGAGTCACAGGGTCAACTGTGATCACGGACCCAGGCCTTCATGTTCCAACAGCCAGTCCCCTGTGCGAGTGGAGGAGACCTGTGGCTGCCGTTGGACCTGCCCTTGTGAGTCCTTCATTTTCCTAGTGTGGATTGTGTAGAGGAGCAGGCTTTTAACTCGCTGTGTAGACAGCCAGTGTGGAAGAGGCTAGGTGGAAGTACTCCTGCCTCACGACACACATGTGCTGTCGAGCCTTGCACTCCTTCCCTTCATGGAAGCTGGGTATGTTTTCCCAGAGCCTCAGAGATCCACAGATGTGTTTTCACAGACCCACAGGAAGAACTGCTTTTCTGAGGTTCGAGTTCAACTTGGCCATTTCAAGTCAACCCTTCAGAATATACATCACTAGGATGTCAGAAATATAGCAGTGTGCGTCAGGCACCTCCAGAGCCCTTCTCCTGAGTCACACCTACAGTCATACGGGGCTGCACACAACTGTATACTATCAGGTGGCCTGGTATAAGAGCTGGACACAGGTCCATCCTCTGTAAGCCTGTGGTGAATACTCATCTGGGAGGGGCAGCCCTCAACCTCACTGTTGGGAAAAATGGCCTCTGTGATGATCTGTTCTCAGCAGTGGAAGCAGACATAATTGTAGGGTGCCATAAGAGCTGTGTTTCACATCTCACTCTCCCTTCAGAACATATTTAAGGGGATACATTTCCCTTCTGGCTTTGATGAAAATGGTCCCAGAGTTCATGCTATTTCTGGTTATCCAAAAAGAATTCTACGGTCACTTTGGTCATCAGACAGTCTCAGTTGGTCACTAGGTGGCTGTGCAGTAATTAAAACTTTGAACTTGATTAGAGTTTAAGTATCTACCCAGACACAGCTTCTACTGCCTGACTTTGGGAAAAAGAGTGTGGACAGCTTCTCTCACAGCTGGGAGCGTGGAGAAAGGATGAACAGGCTCAGAAGGCCACATGGGGCTGTGTAAGCTCTCTTGAGGCTTTCCTGAAGTCCAGCCCTGGCCTTCTGTTCCCAGGCCTGGCTAACTGCTAGTTCTCCACGCAAAGCTTCTGATGCCTTTGTATTCAGTCCGTCTTGACTCACTCTCTTCCAGAGTCCTTTCCCTATTTGGCAGAAGTTCTCTCAGAAAGGATCACTTTGAACACAACCCCCGGCCATCCCATCCTTTCTAGCTCCTACCCAGTCCCCAAGATTAGTTCGGCCCTTATCCCACTACTGGGATAGAGCAAGTGATTCTTCTCAAACGTCAGCAAGCATCTCCCTTGCTGTCTGGCCACCTGCGGCCAGAAGATCCACCAGGCAAAAATCGGACACTGGTCCTGAATTCCCTGTGACCGAAAGGGACACAAACCTAGCTCCTGCCTCCTGAGAGTCCTGCTCACTGGGTGTGGCCCTCCCATTTGTCCCTCTTAGGGGATGTACAGCCAAGAAGTGATCTTGTCGGGGTGGTCTCAGTCCAGCATTCAATACCCCCTCCTTTTCTACCCGTGAGTGAAAGGCGTCAAGGGACGACACTAGATTGGGAGTATTAAATCCTTTAAAACTGAAAGCTCTTTTTGAATTTAGAAGTCTCTCTTAAAATAATTTTATTGGTGTATGTTCATTGTACATAGTGATAAAATTCATAAAGACTACAGAAGTGTGCCTCTGTCCCCCAGCTCTAACATCCACTGATGACTGCTGGTTTGTTTTTCTGTCCTGTTTGCCCAGTCGGGAGGGAACCCTGTCATCCCCACCATATATGTTAGAATTCTATTGAAAGAAAGAACTTTCCCACCTCTCTACTTAATTAATTAATCAAATTAATGATTTGTGCTGATATACCCATGTGATGGATTCTTACCTTTCTCTACTTTGTATAACCGGTTGATGAGAGTCAGGTGTTTTCTTGCTTCATTGGTCCCAGATGTGGTTCTTGGGCATCTGTTTGATTTGATTTGAGTCCTTTTGGCATGTTTCATCCTTTCCTTTTTCAGGCAGCAAAAAGCTTGGATCCTGTTGTCCGTGACATGCTTGCCTAATTCTAGAACACACTTGCTGTCACTCTAGAGTCTGTAAGAAGGACAAGCCCGCCAGCCCAGGCGTTTGCCGACCTGCCTTTCTGTACTGAGTCTCAGAGTGAGATTCGGTTTTCCAAAGCTATTTTTACATTCGTCGTCTCCCCTTGCCCTTCAGTGGCTGTGCTTTTTATTAGTTTTGTTTTTATTGTATTTATTAAATAAGGTGATTGTTCCTACTGATGGATTTTATGGTGACATTCCCACACATGCCTGAATGGGGATTTGGAGTTACGCACCTCTCCCTTTTTTCCCTCATGTAATCAAACAATGTTGCTCAGGGGTTTCGTGGCTTTGTACATTGTTTTGGAGAATTCCGCTGATACTTTTCGTTTTGTTTTGTTTTTTTCACTCTGTGAACTATTTGATACCTTTACCTGATGCCTGGGGAGTTACTCTTTATCTTTAGAGTTCAATGGTTTTGCTGCTACCTCCCCTCCCCCCAGGTTCACTCAGGGTCAACCGATCCGGGTGAAAATTTCCAGACATTTGTCACTTGCTGTTAACATCCAGATTTGGTTCTTCCTTGAGTTCCAGAGCCTTCTCATGAGTCAGACTCAGTCTTTAAGTATCAGTTCTGTCCTGATCCCTCTAGAAGGACTCCATCCCCACACTGTCTTGTTCCTCTCCCTTGCCTCCGTCATACGCTCCTCTCCACTCTCCTGCTGACATCTTGCTCTTTCTAGGGTTTCTCATTCTGTTTTTCATTTTGGTCTGTTCTCCCCTGGGCCCTTCAGTTTTGACTTGAATTTTAGCTGTTTCTTTTATCTTTCTTCTCCTGAGTCCAGTCAACTTTTTTGAAAACCTGCTCCCAGTCTGTGTATTTCTTGCATTTCCTGTTTATTTGTTTTAGTTTGTGTATGTGATCTCACATGTTATGGCACACATGTGGAAGTCAGAACTTAGGTAACTTAGGCGTCAGTGTCTCCTCCCATCCCAGAGGCTGTGGGGATGGAACTCAGGTCATCAGTATTGGCATCAAGAGCCACCTGTCTGGCCTTGTTTCTCTTCTTAGTTCTTAAAGTTCCTGTTCAAGGTAGTTGTCATCTTTGTGTAAATTTTTGAGTATATTTAAATTACTGTATATCACTCATGTCATATGGTTTTCTCCCGTGACATTTTTGGGGTAGAGTCTCCACTGAGTGAGGAGTGCTGATTCTTACTTCCTGATTTTTAAAGTCATTCTTACAGACTCCTGTCACTCTTCAGTGTGTGGATCAGCTTTTCTTTCTCCCCTCCACATTCAATGAAACCAGTTGGGAAAGTCATTTATTAGTGATGTGTGCAGATTTCATGTCTTCTGGTGTTTCCGCCCTCTTTAAAATGTCTTTCCAGGCCCCCAGGTTCCTTCTTTGTTATTTTTTATGTGTTGCTTCTCAATGGCCAAATACCTTCCCATTTCCTTCCCCTGATTTTGGTGCTGGGAACCTGGAGCCTCACACGCACTAGGCAAGCACAGTGCCGTTGAACTCTGTCTCTAACTCCCAGAGTCTCTTTCAGTCTTTACATTTGTTTGTTGACTTTGATAATGCTTGTCCATCGTTCTTTGACACCCAGACTGCAGTTTTCATGTAGTACTTGGTTTTAGATACTTCTCTGCTAGGTAGAGTGACAGTGAGATAGTAGACTATGAAGAAAAGGAGAGAGGTGAGATGAAATGGATTCTAGAATACGTTTAGCAGTGGTATGTTTTTAAAAATATTTTGTAGCTCTGTGATAACATTTTATTATGTAAGTCTCAGATTCTCATTCTTTAGTTGGGTGACTTTAACTTTTCCTTTGTCTTGAACATTGGAGTTTATTAACATATAATGTGGCTTATTACAAATGATAGTGGGGGCTGGAGAGATGGTTCAGTGGTTAAAAGCTCTTGGTGTTCTTCCAGAGACCCAGGTTCGATTCCTAGCCCCTACATGGCAACTTGAAACTGTCTATAACTCTAGCTCCAGATGATCTGATGTGTTCTTCAGGCTCCACAGACAAAATACATGTAGGCAAAATACCGATACATACCTAAACAATGAAAGAAAGAAAGGAAGAAAGGAAGGAAGGACGGAAGAAAGGAAGGAAGGAAGGAAGGAAGGAAGAAAGAGAAAATAAAGAGGGGGATTAGGGAGGGGAGGAGGGAGGGAGGGAGGGAAGGAGGGAGGGAAGGAGTGAGGAAGGGAGAGAGAGAGAGAGAGAGAGAGAGAGAGAGAGAGAGAGAAGCCTAGTCAGGAAACAGGGTAAAGTTTACAAATCCATTTACCAAACATGAACATGCATGTCATGTACTATTAGGCTGGCATTTAGTCTAGATTGCCACAAACTTTCATGACAATCCCCAAAGGTAGTGATCGCAGTCCCATTATACAAGAGGGATAGGAGAGGATTGCTTAAGTCCAGTATCTAACCAGGGTCTTACCCAAGCAGGTGGCAAAACACAATTCAATTCTGAGCTTCTTTGGCTCCAACTTACTGTGTCACAGTTGGTCTGAAGGTGGACAGAGCCATTCTGGTTGACAGTCTTTGTCTTGTGATTTAATAATACATTGTCATTGGTAATTGGGGCTGTTCCCTTGACACGTCACTTTTATTTTTCCCTTGGTTTTGTTGAGACAGGGTTTCTCTGTATAGTTTTGGTGCCTGTCCTGGATCTCACTCTGTAGACCAAGCTGGCCTTGAACTCACAGAGATCCGCCTGCCTCTGCCTCCTGAGTGCTGATATTAAAGGTGTGTGCCACTGCCGCCCAGTGACATGTCACTATTTACAGCTGAACTAATAAGGATTATGTTATTCAGTTTTACCACCACTATGACAAAGTTTAAAAAAGGCAAGGTTCATTTTCACTCACAGTTCTGGGGTTTTTGTCTGTGGTCACCTGGCTCTGTTATTTTGGGACTGTGGTGAGGTAGCACATTCTGGCAGGGGCATGTGTCAGGAGGATGCTCACCTCAGGGCTAGGAGAGAGGACGGGGCTGCTGTGCTATGTTCCTTCAAGGCACATCCTCAATAATCTAGCTCCCGTCTACTCAGCTACACCCCTTAAAGCAGTGTCACCAGCCGGCAGCCAACACTTTGGGGGACACTTACCCAAACCCCAACAGTGCTCACTAGCAGCATGAGCACCGGCAAGACAGTGGCAGGGAGGATGACGGCTCAAGGACTCGGGAAGTTGAGTGAAAGCCATGGAGGCTCATCAGCTCTGAGCAACTGTGCGGCTGCCCTGCCAGTCACATGCTGTATAGACAGTCACATGCTGTGTAGACAGTCACATGCCTTGGGAGCTGCTCATCTCTGAGAAATGGTGCAGCTGCCCTGCCAGTCATATGCAGTGTTGATAATTGCCCACAAAAGTGGTAGTGCCCCAGGCCTGGTTATGAGTAAGGGGCATTGGTGGGGTCTCATTGAGTTTTCCTATCATTTCTTGGTTTTTGTTCATTGACGTCTATAAATGAGTCATGATTTGTGTGAAAAACTCATCTCCAATTTCATTTAGGTCCAAGACTTGCTTTCAGATCAACAGCACTGGCTGTTCAAAGTGGGAATCCCCTCCCCACCCCCAGCTCCCCAATCATCTTATGTGGATGCCCAATGATTAGCATTCACATACTGTTTTAGTAGGAACCTTGAGAATTTGCTGATTATATGTGAATGTGGGTCCCTGAGTGAGCTCTGAGACCCAATTGTTTATTTTGGCCCAGGAAATACTTCTCTTATGTAATCTCTTGTGGGATGAGTCACTATGGCCTCCGGTACCGTTAGCTGAAGGGACACGTGGTGTCTTCAGGTGAATTTTCTTTTCAGTGAGGTCATGAATAGCTTGCTCAGCGCCTCATGCTTTCAACATGACATTACACCCTTGGAACTTCCCTTTGTTCCCTGGGCCAGGCTCCCCTGGAGAGCGGCTGGCTCACTGTGTTTGTGTGCAGCATGGCCACATTGCTGCAGGCATGCATGAGGAGGCTGGAGAGTGTCCATCTACCGTCTGCTTTCCCAAGCAGGTGTGTGCACGGGCAGTTCCACTCGGCACATCGTCACCTTTGATGGGCAGAACTTCAAGCTGACTGGCAACTGCTCCTACGTCATCTTTCAAAACAAGGAGCAGGACTTGGAAGTGGTTCTCCACAATGGGGCCTGCAGCCCCAGGGCAATGCAAGCCTGCATGAAGTCCATTGAGGTGAAGCATGCTGGCCTCTCTGTGGAGCTGCACAGTGACATGGAGGTGAGAAGAGTTTGCTGTGGGATCCATGGCAGGGCAGAGCGAGCTTCAGGAAAACCACATGGAGCTGATTTTAACTGCTGCTGCCGCCTGGGAGTCAGCCTTCCCCTGACTAGCAGGGCACTTCCTCCTTCAGAGGGTTCCTTGCCATCTTCCCAGTCTTGGCATGATCTCATGTTGCTCTGGGTCCAGATTTGGGAGAGCAGATCAGTTTTAGATAGCAAGTTATGAATTTAGTCCCAGTTTCTGGCATTGATAAGGAGCTGGGTTGGCACCAGGACCATGGACCCACTAGGCGTTATGAGCCCAGTGCCCAAGGCCTGGGGGCTTTCCAAACGGAAATATTTAGTGCTTAAATCAGGGCCTTTGAAAATATTTAGGGCCTCGACAAAAACGTATGGCTTCAAAATTTAGAGAGGAGACTGCCAAACCGCTATAAATAAATGTTTGATTAAATGCTCACAAAAGGTTATATTATGCCAACTTCTTTACTTGTTCATTTAGAAATCATAAATATTTCATGGTGTGAAAACAACTTGTAGACTAGATTTTCTCACTTGGTAAGAATTCCTGAGTTTGAACACTAATTGCTGAGAAATCAGAGTTAGTCATATATCAAACGAGGAGTCATAGCCAAAGAAATCTTAAAATCAGAGTGATAAAAAACCCTTCCAAAATTTTTACAGCAAAATTCCACTCGCTGCAGAATGTGAGCACATTTTAATATGTTTGATATGCTATTTGGTGGGGCCTCAGAAGGAAGGCACGCACGCTCGCGTGTAGGATTGGAAGCCACCCTGACAGGTACTTCCTTCTGAAGACACTGCCCCAGTAGCTGGTGTAAAATGGCGGCTTCCCTGGCTTATTGGGAAGGGATCATCCTTCCATACCGAGGTCCACAGATCAGGTACCCTGAAGCCTTGGGATTTCTAGTTCAGGTGCACGCTACCTGCACAGCATTATAGTGGTCTGTGCTGCCGAGCTCTACAAAGCCCCTTGGTTTTGAAAGAGCTGCTGGCAAACGTCAGGTGTGGGCAACTCTGCAGTCAGATGAGTGTGAGGAATGTACGGGGACCCTCAGTAGCTTCAGCAGGAAGTAAGAGCGAGCTCTGAGACTTCTGATGCACGAGAACTGTTGGTGAACTTTTCCTTGTTTGAGCAGATGACAGTGAATGGAAGACTGGTCCCTGCCCCTTACGTGGGTGGAAACATGGAAGTCAGCATCTACGGCGCTATCATGTATGAAGTCAGGTTCAACCATCTTGGCCACATCCTCACATTCACTCCACAAAACAATGAGTTCCAACTGCAGCTGAGCCCCAAGACCTTTGCCTCGAAGATGTATGGTCTCTGTGGTAAGGAGGTCTTAGCTCCGCTCTTCTTCTGCATTATAAACCCCACTGTGCTTCCTGCGTGTATGTGGGGGGGGGGTGGCGGGTGGCGCTTATGTTACTCAGTCCTGTGTCAAGCATCCAGTAGTGAGGGTCGGACCACTCTTGAGGGTGGAGAATGGCCAAGTCTTTGGCACTGCTGTCTTTTGTTGTTGTTACTCTAGGAATCTGTGATGAGAATGGGGCCAATGACTTCATGCTGCGGGATGGCACGGTCACCACAGACTGGAAAAGGCTTATCCAGGAATGGACCGTGCAGCAGCCGGGGCACACATGCCAGCCTGTTCCCGAGGAGCAGTGTCCCGTCTCTGACAGCTCCCACTGCCAGGTCCTCCTCTCAGCACTGTTCGCCGGATGCCACAAGGTCCTTGCTCCAGCCACGTTCCATGCCATCTGCCAGCAAGACAGTTGCCACCAGGAGCGAGTGTGCGAGGTGATCGCTTCTTATGCCCACCTCTGCCGCACCAACGGGGTCTGTGTCGACTGGAGGACAACCGATTTCTGTGGTGAGTCCCCATAGGTTCTCCCCAAACCTTGGAAACAAATCAAGTATGGGATTGTTCACACTCTCTGGTCTTCAGAGTCTCATCTGCCTAATGAAGATCAAAATCCCCGTATTGCCTGTTAGGATTCCCGTTAGGATCAAACAAGACTGTAGATATAGAAGCCCTTTGAATGCAGAATTTTTATGTGGATAAGAGTGTATTTCTGTAATGCAAATGTAGTTGTGAATTTGGTGTTTTAGACACAGGTAGACATCAGTTAAGTATTGCATGCCAAGTAACATAGAGTTTGAAATTCTACCAATGGGGAGCGAACACCCACTGGGCAGGGTTTTGAAGTGGGAGTGGCGTTTTTGCCTTTTGACTCCTCAGAACTGCTGATTTCCAAATCGGAATGCTAATGTAGACCTCACCCTGTCAAGGCCAACCTTCCTAATTGGACCTGCCCTTTGCTTATCGTTTGAAATGCACAGAGCACCAGTGTGAATCAAGTGTGGATTCTGTCCCCACAGGATGCTGGAGTAACAGCACCACCGACATCTGAGTCTATGGCAGAGTCGTTGACTTTTTGTGCATGTTGGTGTCTGAATCTATGGTCACAGAGTTCTCAGCCCCTGTGACCAGGAGCTGAGGACTTGGGCATCTCATCTAGTGATTGGCTGTTCTCTTAGTCTTCCTGCATCTCAGGTTTGGTAGAGTAGAGAAAAAGAGCTGGACTACCCACCCCTGCCCCTCAGCCAGTTTTTAATTCTTGGGTTTTGTATCAGGCTTTTTCTTTTGGGCCACCAACCAGCTCCCAAATCATGACATGGGGACTTCTTATTAGTTATGAATGCTCGGCCTTATCTTAGCTCTTATTTTAATCTGTTTCTCTTTATCTATGTTTTGCCTTGGGGCTTTTTAACCTTCTTTCTTTCTGTTTATCTTACTTTCCTGCTGTCTCTATGTCTGTCTGTCTGTCTGACCCTGGGTATGTCCTTTTCTTTCTCCTCATTCTCTCCTCCTTCTCTTCTCTCATTCTTTTTGAGCTTAGATTTCTCCTTCTTTTATTTTCTTTGCCTGCCAGCTCTGCCTATCCCTCTCTGCCTAGCTATTGGCTGTTCAGCTTTTTATTAGACTGATCAGGTGCCTTAGGCAGGCAAGGTGAAACAGCAACACATCTTTTCATAATTAAACAAATGCAGCAAAAACAAATGTAACACATCTTTACATCATCAAACAGATGCAGCATAAATGAATGTAACATACTTTCACACATTTAAAGTAATATTCTGCAGCATAAACAAATAAAACACATCTTTACATAGTTAAAATAATATTCTGCAACAGGGTTTTATGTCCATGTGGATGGTATTGTTTCCACTCTACCTGCCTGCAGACCACCAGGCGAATGCTGCATTTTGCATTATGGAGAGCACCTTCTGTATTGACTTGCTTTGTGTATGTCCTCACTGTTTATTGTGCACACAGAGAAAACCCCAGTGCTACCTGTATAAATATGGCCATGTGAGGGAGTTTGCCCAGTCAGGTAATGTGAGAAGGGAGTTCCTGGTAGCTTCTCTCCCAGGCCCTTCCTCATCACTATGGGTTCTTTATTTAAGAGGATTTTTAAAGTCTCAGATATGTCTGTATTCCAAAGAAAGAATGCGCCGGGCGTTGGTGGCGCACGCCTTTAATCCCAGCACTGGGGAGGCAGAGGCAGGCGGATCTCTGTGAGTTCGAGGCCAGCCTGGGCTACCAAGTCAGCTCCAGGAAAGGCGCAAAGCTACACAGAGAAACCCTGTCTCGAAAAACAAACAAACAAAAAAAAAAAAAAAAAGAAAGAAAGAAAGAATGCAAGAGCTTTCATATGATTGGTTGGGGTTATATTTGGCTGCAAGCAGCAGAGAAGTAAGGAATTCCTGTCATTTAGATGATCAGAAGGAGGTGGCATCATTGATGCTGGCCATGGTCATCTTCCCCAAGGTTTAAGATGCAGCTCTAGGTATGAAGTGCAGGGTCCAGCCGGTACTACAGGAAGGAGGCACAGTTGTCTTTCTAAAATAAAATAGATTCCCAGAGCCCACCGATAGGATACTTCCTTCCTCTTCTAGTTAACTGGTCAGAACTTAGTCATGTGACTGCTCTTAATCACAAAGGAGGTCTTGCATTCTGAGTGGTTGTATGCTGAAGCAAGAATTCTAGTATAGCAGAAGATGAAGAGAATGGACACTGGGGGAGACCACCGGTTGTGTCTACTCTAGCAAGTTAGTCAGATGCTTGGCCATCTTGAATCAGCGAGGCTTCTTTTGCTTCTGTCTGGTGGAGGCCATTGAGAATGACCTCATTCTCTGTCTGCAGCTATGTCGTGCCCACCGTCCCTGGTATATAACTACTGTGAGCGTGGCTGCCCTCGGCACTGTGATGGGAACACTAGCTCCTGTGGGGACCACCCCTCAGAAGGCTGCTTCTGTCCCCAACACCAAGTCATGCTGGAAGGCAGCTGTGTCCCCGAGGAGGCGTGCACTCAGTGTGTCGGGGAGGATGGAGTCAGACATCAGGTAGGAGCCTGGCATCTCCATCTCAGTGGGTTGACCCCTTCCACTTCCCACAGCAGGGTTGACTCTTATGGAATCATGGAGGGATAGGAAGTCAGCATGTACAACAACTTTGGGTTCTGGCAGATCTGAGTTTAGCTCTTGGGTCTCCCATGGATTAGCTGTGGGATCAAACACCAAAGTGTAGCAGGAATCTTAAAAGTTCTTATTAATAAAATTAAACCTGGACCAGGTATTGGGGTGAATGCTGGAAGATCAGAGAAGCAGAACAAGCCACAGCTACCTCACCTTGCCAATTCCTCAGCTGATCCTGTTTCCTCAGACTGGATGCCTCTGAGTCCTCATCCAGAATGAATCTCAGCTGAACTGCTGCTCGAAAGCCTGAAAGCTTAACCAGCCAAATGCTTGTAGTTTCTGGTCCTCATGCCTTATATACCTTTCTGCTTTCTACCATCACTCCCTGGGATTAAAGGCTTGCTTTCTGGGATTAAAGGCGTGAGTCACCATGCTTGGCTGTATCCTTGAACACATGGATTTCTGCCTCTGGAATACTAGGATTAAAGGCATGTGCTACCACTGCCTATCCTCTATGTTTAATATTGTGGCTGTTCTGTCTCTGACTCCAGATAAGTTTATTAGGGTGCACAATATTTCGGGGAACACAATACCACCACACCAAAGTGTTAGCATATCATTAATATTATTTTTTATCCATGCATGTAGAGTGATATAGGAACTCAGGAGGGAAGGAGAAAATAACATGAGATGATGTCTGGCACTTTTCAGACATAGTATATACTTTGTATATTATCTCCATGTTCTTTAAAGATATGTTTATTTTCCTCCAGAGCATTTGTAACCACCCATGGCCAAGTGAGTTTAAAGGGCACAGATAAACAGTTCATGACCTTTCTTCACTGTGAGATTGCTTTTAATGGACTAATGTACATTGCAAATGTTTCAGAAGGTTTTTGCTTCTTTAACATATTTGATTATGAAGCATGTGAGTATGCATGTGCGTGCATGTCTGTGTGTGTGTGCGTGCATCTCTCTCTCTCTCTCTGTGTGTGTGTGTGTGTGTGTGTGTGTGTAAGTGTAAAGCATCCTTTGAGCCCAGACTCTACCAGAAGATGCTAGTTTAACCCACATTGCTTTTAAATACAGAAAGTCCTCAAGGAACCCAGCTCAGTCAACTTTCCTGTGGACCCAGCTTGTAGAGATGGGTTTGATGTTGCACTCAGAATTCGAAACTCAGTGTAACTCCAAAGACCTACCATTTCTGTTATCCAGAAGCACATTTACTGCATTGTTCCTGGGATGATTTGCTTGGAAATCACTGAGTTGCCAATTCTTTTAATTTCTGGGGACTCATGAGCACACTCCCAAAGGGTATTTATCAAACTCTTCCATTGGTCTTGATGGAAGATGGTAGACCATGATGGTAGTCTTCTCTTCCAAGTTGATAGCATCTATATTTACAAGATCAGGTGCATAGTGGCCCTGTCCTTCATCATGGTCAGTGACATCACCAAGCATGGTAGATGTAGGAGCCTATTTGGCTCTAAGTAAAGGGGAATGTGCTCTCAAGACCTAATGTATCCACCCTCACTGTCTTCGTTAGAGTTTCTATTGCTGTGAAGAAACACCATGACAGCAACTCTTACAACGGAAAACATTTAATTGGGGTGGATTACATTTTTAGAGTTTTAGTCTGTTATCGTCATGATGCGACATGGTGGCATACAGGCAGACATGGTGCTGGAGAAGTAGCCAAGTGTCTGTTCTACACACTGTGTTGCAGGCAACAGGAAGTGGTCTGAGACACTGGGCATGGCTTGAGCATATATGAGACCTCAAAGCCCATCTCCATAGTGACACACACTTCCTCCCCAAGGCAACACCTACTCCAACAAAGCCATACATCCTAATGGTGTTTCTCCCTTTGGGAGCCATTTTCTTTCAAACCACCACACTCACCAAGGAGAACCATTTCCCCTTAATGCCCCAAGTTGGGTGGCTTACCCCTGTATTTAGTCACAGCTAGTGGAGCTTGTGGTAAAGCTGGCCAACCAAAGATAATGAAGAAAATAGTCACAGTAGCTCCATTGTTTTGTCCGTGATGTTGTAAGCCAGGAAGTAGATCAGTTTTGATTTTCTCCAAATCCCTGTGGGGTCATTACCACATGTCATATTTAATGGATGAGAAATCCAAGGTTCATATGATGGGATTGCTGTTGACGGCACCTGGTCATCCTGTGCTGTCCCAGCCCTGCATGGACCTCAGGAGGAGCTGCTAGCTAAGTTCTGCACTGACTGGGCACTGGTGGGAACAGGCGCATCTGACAGCACTAGTGACTGTCTTGAACTTCACCCCAGTGAACCCCCTTTTGTTCTCACTGTGAATAGGTGAGTAGGGAAGAAACCCAGGCATACTCTTCCACCATATTTCAAATTGCCAAACTAATTAAGTCCTTGGACATAAGATTCCCCAAGTGAGTTGGCAAAACCTCACATTTCTCTCCCTGATCCTCAGGGCTCCTGGGCTCCTGCGGGGCTGCAATGATGCAAAGCATTTGCAAAGCATTTGCACATGGCGTTAACACCAGTGGCCATTCCAAACAGTGGGAAGGCAGAAATGGTCTTGCCCTCTTCCTTGGCCTCCCGTGGTGAGAAGTAAACTCTCTAGCTGAGTGTTCCTGCTCCATGAGTGTCAGATGTCCGCAGGTCCCAAAGGCAGGACACGTGTGACTTTTATTGTAATGTCTTGGTGTGTTCAACCCTCTCTTCCCCCACTTCTCCTTTCTCCTCTCTATTTTCCTCACTTTCAGCACAGCAAATTGGAATAGGCATAGGAATTGCATTAAGGGATCTATCCAAATAGTGCATGGTTTTGGACATAAGAGCAGTTTTATATTTGAAAAAAAAATCAAGTATAGAATTAATCAAAAGCTCTGACGAGAACACAGCCGGTTTTAGTTATTCAGAAAATAGAGTTTAAATGGGAGAAAACAAGCGCTTATCCAGCCACCTGTGTTCCCAGCATCCGCTTTAAAGCAGAGAAAGAATGAAAATCTAATATGAAGAACATTTCCATTAAATGAATTTTTAGACTGAAACAGAAAGCCCAGAAAACCTTCCTTCAGGGAAATAACCAGGGCTTAAATCTGCTATACCCCGGGAAAAGGAAAAATATTTACCAGTTTCCATAGCTCTTGTTTGTTTTACAAAATGCACCGTGGAGATGTGAACTTTTGTAGTAGGATCAGATGGGGTCTGGAGTCCGGCACAGGCTGCTGGCCTCTCACAAAAGCCACTGCTCAGAGTCCCACCTCAGCTCAGGGGGACATGCATCCTTTATCCAGGAGCCTGTGACCCTGCACTTCCTTTCTCTCTAGGCTCTGAAGCTCCAGCTCAGGCTAGGGGCTACATTCCTTTGGCACCTCCCACTGAATCTTCCAGCTACTGGTGGGAGGTGACTGATGACATGCCAGTCTTTTGACTGGCCTTGAGTACTTCGGTTTTCCTACCCCATACTCTCTGCAGGCTGTTCTTTTGGCCCCTTTATTTTATCCTGAAATCCAGCTATTCTTACACCTGTTCTCTGCATTGATCTGGAATCTGGGTGACCACTCAGCCTGCAGACAGCTTGGGCCTGTGTAGTAGCGCCCCCTGCTGGCATAGTTGCTGCAGCCAGGCCTGTGGTGTTTCCAAGGGCTGAACTTACTTTTTCAGGGGCAGTTGATTCTGTGTCCTGCCTTGGCTGTGTTTGGCTAAAGCTTCCCAGGAAGGTGGAAAGTCCCAGAGGAATAAGTTGAACACCCATTTTGGGGTATCTTTCCGATGATGGGTTCCAGACCACCAGCCCTGCCAAGTCTACATGTGTCTCAGTGGGAGGGAGGTTAACTGCACCAATTTGTCAGCCCCACTTTCTGATGACCGGGAAGATCTTTAGATATCTAAGGTCCACATTTAGAGAGAGAAAGAACAAGAGAAAGCCGAAACACCCTCCTTCCCAGTGGTCATTCTCAGCTTCCTGCCCCAGAAGGGAGCCAGTGCCCTGTGCACCTTCCCAGGGACTCCAAGCCTTGGCCTGGAATAGCCTCCGCAACAGCCTTGGGTTTTTTTGTTTGTTTGTTTACATTTCTCTTCCTCCATCTCCTTCCCCTCTTTCTCCTCATCCTCCTTCTCCTCCCTTCCCCCAACCCTCATTTATTCCTTGATGCGGGCTCTTATATTTAGCCCAGGCTGGCCTCAAACACCAGATCCCACTGTCCGTCTCCCCAGTGCTGGGATTGCAGGTGCACACACCCCAGCCCTATTCTGCTTCCAGTCTCGCTCCCCTCCATCCTGTTTACAGTCAGCGGCTTGTCTGTTCAACATGGTTCTTTCTGAGACAGGGTCCTGTTACAAGCAGCGCAAACTCGAGTAGACAGGCAGGGCTACCACAAGGCCTTTGGCCCACCTGCCTCATCTGGTACATCCTGGCCCTCAAGAGGGCCAGCCAGACCATGGACTGGAGTACTGACTCCCGTGACGCCGGGGGTTCAGACTGCAGTGTCCTGTACCCCTGCTTAGCCTCGTTTCTGCCTCAGTTCCTAGAGACCTGGGTCCCAGAACATCAGCCCTGTCAGATCTGTGTGTGTCTCAGCGGGAGGACGGCCAACTGCACTGCACAGCCATGCCCCACAGCCAGAGGTAAGAGAGTCTGATGAGTCTGATGCCTGATGCCCCTGCAGGAAGAAGGGCTCCATGGGCCTCCGGCCACCCTGTCATACACATGATGGACCACTCCAAATAAAGGCCACATGGAGGTGTTTTTTCTCGATGAGACCACATTTCCACTTGCTGAGATCAGGGGTCCCTTTTGACATCTGGAGTAGATGCGCTGGTCCCCCCTCCCCTGCTCCCGTCCTCCCACCCAATGCTTTCATCAGACTCAGAGTCCCCTGGAGGCAAATCTTGAGGATGCTGCAAGACCCATTGTGAAGACTCATTCTGTCCAGCATCCTATCCTGGTCCCATGGTCCAAATCCTGGGAGAGTCCCGTGTTGGGGTCTGTGCTGGCTTTCTGTGAATGAGAGCTTTGAAAACCTTCTGTAGTCTAGACCATAGCTGATTTTTTTCCTGAATTTTATGGCTATCCTTCTCCTCCAGCTCCCACATGTGGCCCGTGTGAAGTGGCTCGCCTCAAGGAGAGTGCAAACCAGTGCTGCCCAGAGTATGAGTGTGGTACGTGTCCACCCAACCAGTTCCTCCAGGGTGCAGTCCCCAGGCCAGCCCCAAGTGGGTCAGACCATAGATCCCCCCAAATGCCCTGCTCTTAGTCACAGGGTGTGCGAGAGAAGGTGGGAAAGGGCCGGCTGGACTAAAAGAGAAACTTCTTTCAAAGTAGCTTTAAATGTGAGCCATAAGAGCAAGGATAGCATGGGGGACGATTGCTGGAGCCACAGAGATTTGCTGAGGAAAATGCCAAACTACCAGGAGACGTTTCCAGTAAGAGTTTGAGGACACTTGCTCTGGGGAAGGCCACACACAGGCCTTCAGCAAGTGGTTGTGTGTAGGATGGGGGAAGAAGGGAACGGTGGTGGTGGTGGATGACAGTGCCATTCAGGGAGTTCAGAGATGGGAGAGTGGCTGTATGACCGGGCACTAATGGCACTCATGTCTGTCCCATCAAATGTGTTTATTAATTCAGTCTCCAAAGGTGGCTCTCCAAGGGAGAGGACTTAGACCAAAGGAAGGACTAAGGACCTAGAAAAGAAGCCAAGATTCTGGGAAGTTGATTTATTCTGATGAAATTCATCAGCTATCAACACAAATCTTATAGGGGGTTCAGTCTGGTTTGAGAACATTATTATCAAGATCTCCGAATGTTAGTGGTAGAGAAAATGAGGGGTTCATTTAGGTCCAGTCACCCAGCTTATAGACAAATTTAAGTTTCTGTAATGTCTTAGGGACTGACTGTGCTTTCATTAGTTCATGAAATCCTTGGGCTAACCTGGTAGGCTAGAGTTTCCACTATACAGAAGGAGAAACTGAGGTCTGGAGGATTCAGTCTTAGCTGAAAGGCTGCAAGTCTTTGCAAATGATGATAATTATCCATTTGAAGGTAACATGACATCTGTCATTATCTATCTATCTATCTATCTATCTATCTATCTATCTATCTATCTATCTATCTATCTATTTATCTAACTATCTGTCTTTCATCTATATTCTTTCTGTGTATCTAAACATCTACTCACCTGGCCACCTACTATCTGTCTCCCATCTACCTACCCCTCCCCACATCCATTCATCCGTCATCCATCCATCCATCCATCCATCCATTCAGTGTGTCACCCCCTTCTCTTTTTAAATCTCCATCTCCACCTGCCTCTGTTGGCCATCACCATCCCCCTAAAACTGTAGAAATCCACAGGAGAGGGTATACAGATGTCACTGACAAGCAATAAGAGTAACCTCACCAAAATCTGCATGCACCCCCCGTTTCTTGAACCTCAGTGTGTGACCTGGTCAACTGCCACTTGCCTCCGGTGCCTCCATGTGAAGGAGGGCTCCAGCCAACCCTGACCAACCCTGGAGAATGCAGGCCCACCTTCACCTGTGGTAAGACTGCTGTGGGTGAGGAGCGACTGTGGGGTCATTCTCCCCTGGCCTTGGAAAGTCATCTTCTGTTTAGGGGACCAAAATTGTTTAATTTTCTTTTTTAGCTAGTTGAACCTAGGTTTGGGGTACATTTGGAAAAAAGGGTTAAGGTCATACTTATTTGAGTCTTCTGACAGCCCTGGCTGTATCAGCTGCAGATGTACCAGTATGGACACAGCTGCAGCCATGTCACTTTGGGGGCATATTAAGACACAGATAGGGGTGCTAGAGAGGTAGCTCAGTGGTTAAGAGCACTGCTCTTCCAGAGGACTGAGGTTTGATTTCCAGTATATCCACACGGCTCACAACTGTTAACTGCAGTCCAGGGGATCTGACACTCTCTCCTAGCCTCTGAAGGCACCAGGCACGCATGTGTTGCACAGATATACATGTAGACAAAACATCAATACACTTAAATAAATTTCAGACAAACAAATAAACACAAAGCAGATGATAGGGCTCAGCCAGTTAGACTTCAAACCCAATAGTTACTTGCTCCCCTCGTCCTCTCTGCTACTGAATGGAAGGCATGTTGCCTTGGTTATCTTCATCACTGAACCTTATTTTTAAACTTAATACGGCGTTTTTTTCTGTAGGTTTATATATTTAATCATAAAACATATTTTTTTTGGCTCAGAGGTGGGCTAAAATTAGTCACGAGAGACATGGAATTCTGTATTTAGTTACCAAGGGTCCCTTTCAAGTCTAGGAGGGTTCTTGGATGCCTACTTTGGAATCTCACTTGAGTTGCTTGATGCAGGCTTTGGGGGTGGAGGAGCACATTATAAGGAAGTTGGAATTAGGTGCAGTGTAGCTAGAGTTTTCCTACCAGGCCCACAGTAAGGACAAATCTCTCTCACCCGCCAGTCCCACAGCCGCTCAGACCCAACCAAGTAAACACAGAGACTTATATTGTTTACAAACTGTATGACCGTGGCAGGCTTCTTGCTAACTGTTCTTATATCTTAAATTAATCCATTTCTATAAATCTATACCTTGCCACGTGGCTTGTGGCTTACCGGCATCTTCACATGCTGTTTGTCATGGTGGCAGCTGGCAGTGTCTCCTCAGCCTTCCACTTCCCAGAATTCTCTCCTCCTTGTCCCGCTTATATTTTTTCCTGCCTGACCACTGGCCAATCAGTGTTTTATTCATTAACCAATAAGCAACATGTTTGACATACAGACCATCCCACAGCAGTGCAGGGTGCAAGAACGGGCTTGAACATTTATAAAACAGCATTGTGGTTGTGAGAGTGTTGCTGGCAACCTTTCATTTGTACCCTGTTGGAGATGGGAAGCCTGGAGGGTGATGTTTGAGGCACTGAGGTAGAATAGGATCCTGTTAGCTGCCAGCATATGTAAGTGTCTACAGCCATGATTTGCCTAGGTCCCACTGGGTTTTAGGATTTCTGTGTCTGCTGTCTCTCAGAGTCAGTAGTTGGGAGGATCTTGCCCTATCGACATGTTCTTAGGGGTGACAGTGCAGGGATTGGGTGGCCTCCCCGTTCTCCATAAGGATCCCCAGTCTTGCATTTCTCATTAACGCTGTGTTCAGAAGACTGGCCATTGTTTGGTGTGTGTGTGCATGTCTGACTCAATATCCTGGTTCTAAGGTCTCCTAAAACCCTGCCACAGTTAAGTACACAGGAGCTCTAGCAGAGGATGGTGCTCAGTGTGGTAGGACTGAGGTTGTCACCTGTGTTCACCCCAGCCTGCAGGAAAGAAGAGTGCAGAAGCGTGTCCCCGCCCTCCTGTCCCCGGCATCGGACACCCACCCTTAGAAAGACCCAGTGCTGCGATGAGTATGAATGTGCTTGTAGCTGTGTCAACTCCACAGTGAGCTGCCCACTCGGGTACCTGGCCTCGGCCACCACCAACGACTGTGGCTGCAGCACAACCACCTGTCTCCCCGACAAGGTAGGCACTGCCCAGCTCTGGCTGCGATGATGGCCCACTCATTGTTCCTCACCTTCCTCCTCCATGAGCCAAGGGTGAGCAGTCAGTATTCTATCTCAGTCATATGGAAATTTCATTAACTCAGGAGGTGTTGACAATGAATCTACTATGTATTCATCATGGCTAGATGCTGAGGTTGCATTGCAGTCAGTGGATGGCTTTAACAAGGCTAGCCAAAGATACTGTGGTTGCAAGGATTATTTAGAGAGTAGTTAATAGTTTACTCATCTCTTCATTGCTTTCAGGTCATCCATGCATCCATCCATGCATCCACCCATGCATCCATCCATGCATTCATCCATGCGTCCACCCATGCATCCATCCATGCATTCATCCATGCATCTACCTATGCATCCACCCATGCATCCATCCATGCATGCATCCATCCACTCTCCCATACACACAAGCACAGACACTCAAACTACTCAATGTTTAACAGACTGGTGTTACATTCGGTGCTGTGGGGACCATGTAGAATGCAGCCCCTACTCCTGATCTTGTTAGCATGTATTGCCTTAGTCTGTAAATCTGAAACAGTAAGATACAAAGAGCAGTCTAAAAGAGGAGAGATCCACCATGACTGACTTGGTGTGTGTGTGTGGGGATATGGTTTCTCACTGCCTAAGCCCCTTCCATACTATGAATGTCACTAACGATTAAACGGTCCCAAATGAGTTCATTCTCAGAAATCTGTGTTGCCAGGTTTGTGTCCACCGAGGCACCATCTACCCTGTGGGCCAGTTCTGGGAGGAGGGCTGTGACACATGCACCTGCACCGACATGGAGGATACTGTCGTGGGCCTGCGCGTCGCCCAGTGCTCTCAGAAGCCCTGTGAAGACAGCTGTCAGCCAGTAAGTGAGGCGCAAGGGTTGGGTGCTGCATGGAGCCATTGGGTAGGGAAGAGAGGAAGGGATGTGGGGGTGGGGGAGGGAGGGAAGGAAGGAAGATTATTTATGTATCTATCCACCTATCTATCTATACTGAAAGAGACAGGGAGGTAGGGAGAGATGTAGATAGATAGAATATAGCATAGACCTTTCAAGGGGTTTCCTCTAGGAAACTAGGCCATGTTTCCTGTTACCAACATTTCCGCTCTTCCATCATGACCCACCCAACTTTGAGATTTCTTCTTCTTTTCTTCTTTTCCCATTGAGTTTTTGTTGTCCAGCTTATCTTGGGAGTGGGGTCAATGTTGCCTTTTTAAAAATGGTTGCTGCCTTTTAAGCCATGGCTGTCCGAATCAGCAACTGCAACTCCACCGCTACCAGCATCGGTTAGGCTGCAAGGGCCGTAGCTGGAGGGAGTTCGGTTCCCTCAGGCTCCGACTCTTGCAAGGCTACAGGGAACTTAACTAAACCTCTGTCCCTCCAAAGAACTCAAGATTCAAAGGTGAAGGTGGAATTCTGCTCTTCAGAGATGCTGAATAACAAGTAGCTCCCCTCCTCTCCTTGCTTGCATCCTCCAAAAAGCCCTCCTGCTTCTCCTCGTGTCCTTGTTACAGTTTTTTTTTTTCAGTATGCGGTGTATATGCCATTCTTTTGTGTGACTGGCTGGGCCGGAGGTCTGTTTACAGCATTGTTACAAGCATGAGACTAATGCACTATGCTGTTATGTTAGGATGCTAGTGGACAGGAATTTTTTGGCTCCACTACAGTCCATTTGTTTGTTTGTTTTCTGAGACCTGTGTCACTGTGTAGCTCAGTCTGGCCTCAAGCTTGTGATCCTCCTGTCTCAGCCTTATGAGTCCTGAGATTACAGGCATGTACCAGAATGCCTGTTTCCATTATAATGTTGTGTCATCCATGTGGCCTGTTGTTGATTGATATGTCAATATGGTACAGATAATGTTTTACTCACTCTCATGATATTTCTCAGGAGGAAGAAGAGTGAAGGCTGCTCTTTACACTTGTCAATAGGAAATGAAGGGTCAGCATAGAAAGTGGAGTTGGCCACAGCTCCTCAACTCACCAAAACCAGCAAAGTTTGGGTGACTTAGGGCTCACAGCCCATTCTGTTAGGCAGTGCAACTGAAACCCCAAATGTTATGGTTTGAATATGAAATATAGACTCCTGTGTTGAATGCTTGGTTTCCAGGTGGTAGGACAACTTGGGTGGTAGCAGAAATTTCAGGAGGTAGGGCCTACCTGGAAGAATCGGGGGTGTGTCTTTGAGGTTTGACCCTGGTTCCCATCCCTGTTTGCTCCCTGCTTCCTGTTCTGCCATGAGAAACTTTGGTCACAACTACACAGAAGTAACTAATATCTCCAATGGTGCACGGGCTGGTGTGATTCTGGGAAGAAGGACAGGGTCTTCAGCATATGGCCCTCAGATAGCCTCAGCATGGGGACATGGGATCAGAACTCTATGTCTTCCAGCTGCATGTCAGCCATGGTAATCATGGTTTGAGGATTGTCCTGCTAAGGACATTAGGATTTTACTTTCCAGTGGCGAATGTCTGCAGGTTGGGTGGATATTATACTTCATACTCACTTCTGTTAATTTGGAAGCCAGTGAAAACAGGATGGAAAAGGGAGTGCATTGAAGGGTCTGAGATGAGTCTTTTGACAAAACATCTTGATACACATGTAAGCTGGAGAGTTTGGTGGGATAACGGGAAAGGAGTGGAAGAAAATGTTTTGTTTTCCTTTCCTGAGATTGTTGAGGGGGTGATTTTAAAAAGAAGAATTCTATGGCATGGCTGGGGCATCTGGGCATGAGAACCTGGTGGGTTTCTGGGATCAAGGTAGCTAGGAATCATTTGTAATATTGACAGTGTGAGGTGCATCAAAGGACTGAAGAGTGCAGCCATCCAGATGACTCGGCACTTTTAGAGAGGCTTCAGAGAGGTATACCAGATGCCTGAAGGCGTTGGCTAATCCTCAGCTTTCCCTGGGGTCTCTGCTTCTTTCATGGCAGTTGGCATGTCCTGCTTTACAGTGGAGGGTGTGTACAGTATATTATCCTAATTTGTCAGCTCTTCCATGGCACCCTGCACCTCATCTATGCACAATAAATGAGTCTCAGTTGATAAAAGGCTGGGGACAGCTTGCTGCGCACCACTGTGACGCGGGTAGGGATGTCAGTAAGTCCCAGGGAGATGGTGTGAACTTGAGCTAAGTCTCTGGGGTGGTTGCGTTCCCCCAGGGAAGGCCGTGTTGGTACCTCTTCAGAGCTGACCCTGCTCCTGAGTGTGCCTGGGGAACCACACATACTTGGCATCCATGCTATCTGGATCAGGCAGCTATTCCTTCCTTCTTAAGGACACAGCCTCAAGGTAAAGCTTTGTCCTGGGCTCTTTGCCCTTAGCTCCAGACTCAGCCACGCTGTCATTATCATTTTCTACAAATAATGTTCACAGGAGGGTTTTATTCTAAGTGTTTTTAAAGTTTTTTTTAGTTTTTATTTTATGTGTATGATCTATGTGTGTGCAACACATGCATGCCTGTGACCACAAAAGGCATAAGAGGGCATTGGATCCCTTCTAACCAAAGTTCCACGTGGTTGTGAGCTACCATGTGTGTGCTGAGAACTAAACCTAAGTCCTCTTAACCACTGAGCCATTCTAGCCTCTTAATCTAAGTTCTTAATACTTTGGCCATGTTAGAGAAGCTTCCAGAGGCAAGATGGACTGACAGACTCCCAGCATGCTGGCCTCCCCTGTGAGCTTCTCTGGGGAAGGTCAGTCTCTGTCATTTGCTTACTTTAATTTTTTTTGTAATAAATGCTATAATATTTAAACTACTAGCTAAATGTCAAGGATGCTTACCTCTGAAAATTAGTGTGTTAGATTTCCATTGCTATGACAAAGTACTTGAGAATATCAACTTAGAGGAAAGATTAATTTTGGTGCATGGCTTCAATTTCAGGCTGACTATCATGGTGGGGAATGTATTGTGGAGCAAAGACACTCGTCCCATGGTGGTCAGAAAAGGGGACAGATAGAGGGAGGGTGCACAGGCAGACAGGGGTCCAAAACTGTCCTTCCAGGGCATACCCTCAATGATCCAATTTGCTTCCGTTAGGCTCCAGAATTTTCTGTGAACTCACAGCAGTACCACAGGCTAGGGAACAACATATGGTAATTTAGGGGACATTTAAGAGCCAAAGCATTACACATGGTGAGAAATGCTAGAATCATGATATTCATTTGTGAGGGTCATCACTGCAAAGCAAAGACTGGATCCCAGGCATCCTGAGAATGCTTTGCAGTCAATAAGCTGCCCTAGGTTTGGCCATGGCAGAGGTCAGATTCATCAGGCGTTTCTAACTGAATGCTAAACTGTCTTTAATATTCATGAGGATTAGATATTGGTCTCAACATGGAATGTTCTGGGAGGGGGTGGTGATCTCTTTAGCCCATAAAGACCTAGCTTAGTGACTCAGGCCTGGTGTTTCTTCATCACTTCTTGGTGTGATCCTGAGGCAGGTGGACAGCAGAAATGAAGAAGATATTCAGCCCATGTGTCTTGGTTAGCCCCAGGGCTCAGTAAACATGAAGCTCAGGTCAGAACACCTGTTTTGCAGCTGCTGGTTTGGCCTACACTCTGTGTTTTTGTTTTTCAGGGCTTCTCTTACATACTCCATGAAGGCGAGTGCTGTGGAAGGTGCCTGCCCTCTGCTTGCAAGGTCATGGCTGGCTCACTGCGGGGAGATTCCCACTCTTCCTGGAAGAGTGTAAGTCTGGGCCCAGGGGAGGGCGAAGAGGAAGGTGTTGACTTTCAGCCTGAGAGTCCATTTTGCCATCCATCAATGCTGACCTGGTTTTCCTTTCCCTGTTCTTTGCTTTCCCTACAGGGAGCTTATCTGGCTGTTGGTACTGTTGGAATCCCAGCTGGGTTCCCTTTACCCCTTAGGAACTAGTTAAGGTTGTCTCAGACTTCCCATTTTGTGGATTTGAGGAGAAGCCTAGTGGCCTCCCTGAGAGATCTATAAACTCCCAGGGACTTATGGTCTCCTGTTCATGGTGACTCTGAGATCATGCAGTCCCTCAGTGGTTGGTTGAGGGGGATGGCCTCATCATCTTGTAGAGTTGGTGGTCCATCAGGCTACACAGGCTACAAGCACCATTCTGTCCTGCGAAGCCCAGGCCTTCGGCTTTTGCATTAACTCCCATAGAAACTTCCCCAATAGCTTGAGAGGGCAGAGAAACTTACAGTTCAAAGCAGCAAGCAGACTGTTGGCAAAGTTCCTCAGCTCTTTCTGCAGGTCTAGATTTAGCGTTTTGCTACATTGCTGGCCTCTATCTCTCGCTCTTTCCTGTCTCCTCTGCCTGCAGAATTCCTTCCTGTAGTTCTGAACAGCTTGGTTAACTGTCTTCTGTGATCCCTAGAGGTTCACTTTTGATGGCTTATCAAGCTATTTTCCTTAAATTATTTAGTTTGTTATTGACAGTTCTATTTACACTTATAAAGTGAATTTTAGTCATTTTCATGTCCTTGTTCCCATCTCTGTCCTCCCCTCCTCCACTGGGACCCTTCTTCTTAATGTGCCTCTCTTTTATTTTCATGCCTTCTCTTGAGTGGTCCACTGAGTTTAATTAGAGTTTCTTTTCCCTGGTATGGATGGGAGGTTATTTATGAGAACATCAGTGGCCACCCCCAACAATTGTTAAGTGCCAATAGCCCCTCAGGGGGCTTCACGGGCTCTCTCGTGTGACACTATTTCTGGAGAAACATGATCCATCAACTATTTACCCAAGAATGGAAACCAGTGACAGATCAAAGTATGGACACCAAATTTTAGCTTGGTAAACCAGTAAGTTTTATTGGGGTTACTTACAGGAATATAGGTGAGGGTTATTTGCAGGAGCAGAAATAACTCCAAGGCAGTTATATCAGCAAAGCTCACCCCAGCATGGTGACAGCTCACAAAAGCTGGGAACCTGGAGCCCACTGCACAGCCTGCAGGCCGCTCAGTGGGTTGGAGAGTGTCCTTTCTAGGCAGTTCCGTTGGTCTGAGCCTTTTCCATGCAGCTTGGCTGGTCTCTGCCTCTCAGAGGCAGCTCAGCTGGTCTTAGCTTCTTTTAGGAAGCTTAGCTTGTCTGAGAGTGTCTCTGAGCAGTCTACTGTTTATATAACTTTGGAGAAGGCGGGGCCTAGTGATTCTGGTCAGTTTCAGAAACTTCCTGAAGACTTTTCAGTTGCCTACTTCTTGAGTTTAAGGAGTGTCCCTGCAGGATGAAATGTTTCACCTCCTCTTACAACATCCTGTTTCTTAAAGACTTTCCTTCCAGATGAAAGCTTTATCTGGGAGGAAATTGCTGTACAATAGGCTCCTCCCAGTCCATGCTGAAACTTTGAGGGGCCCAATCTTGTGCTGGTCTAGTGCAGATAGCTGCAGCAGTGGTGAGTTCATGAATGCGACAGCATGTCATGTCCAGAGGGTATCTTTTTTGCAGCAAATCTCCCCATCCTCTGGATCTTATATTCTTTTTGCCCCTCTTTGATGTTCCCTGAGCCTTGGAGGGGTGCTTAAGCTGTCTTACTTAGGGCTGAGCACTCTGCTATCACTTATTCTTGGCACTTGGGCCAATTGTGGGCGTCTGCATTAAACTTCCACCTGCTTAAATAAGAAGCTTCTCTGCCTCCCCACCTTTTTGGAGACATCATTTTTACCATCTATCCCAGGCTGTCCTCAAACTTATGATCCTGCTGCAGCCTCTGGAGTGTTGGGATTACATGTTCAAGCCATTTTACTAACAACAGGGCATTGTCTCCTAGATAATTGTAGTTCTGATGCCAGAATAAGAACAGTTCTCCTCCTCCAGTTAGAAAGGATGGAGTTGGTAGTGCTAATAATACCAGAGAGCCTCAGGGGCAGGGACATGTGATTTTGGCCTAGGATCTAGTCAGGGCAACTTAGACCCAGACTAATTGTGATGACGCCTGTCATTCCCTCTGTGGACATTACACCGTGGTTTCAATTTTGAACGAGGGCTCACCTTCAGAGTCCAAAAAATTCCCCAAGAACAGTGTTCTGCTACAAGGCCTTGGGCCCCAGCCTTGCATTGAACCTCTGATGGCCTCTGGTATTCTGCAGGTTGGCTCTCGGTGGCCTGCCCCTGAGAACCCCTGCCTCATCAACGAGTGTGTCCGAGTGGAGGAGACAGTCTTTGTGCAGCAGAGGAACATCTCCTGCCCACAGCTGGCTATCCCTACCTGTCCCACAGGCTTCCAGCTGAGCTGTGAGACCTTAGCATGCTGTCCCAGCTGTCGCTGCGGTGAGTCGCGCTGGCCAGGTCTGGCTGGGCCTGGGTTTACTTTCAGGACTCTTTCCTCTTCAGGCTCCAGAGTTCTTTGCCTCCTTAGCAACTCAGAGAAATGGCACAATCAAAATCTGTTACTACTGCAGCTGTGAGAAGGCAGACAAGAGGAGACAGTGGGAGTTTTGTGCAGGCCGCTGTGCCTGGCTCTGAGCCCAGTGATGGCATTTCCCCCATTGTCTTGTGTCATCCTCATGATACTGGGTGGTGGACTGACTCATCTTGGGCCAGGGTTCTCTGACTCTGGAGACCACATTTTCTATAATGCAGTATTGCTTCAACTCGGGGAAGGCATTGCTATCCCTGAACCCTGCTGGCAGGGAGACAGACAAACAAACAAACAGCAATAACAAATCATAAGTGCTATTTTTTTTTTCTTGCAAGCCCAAAGAACAGCTGACCCATCCATCCCCTAAACACGATCTCAGCTAACTAGTGCCCTCGAGACTCTTCCGTTAGGATCGGTAGTGAAGAATCAGGAAGTTCTGATCTACTGGTTGAAAGGAAAAGAGAGTCAGGAAGACTCACAACACCCTGAGAGGTGGGGGTGGGGTGTGTGGAGAACTGTCAAGATCGGAAGAGTGAGGCCAGACATGGAGAAGATTAGTAAGGGAGGTTTGGGGAGGGTGTGTCTATACTCACTTGTCACTTTTCTCCCCAGAGCCTGTGGAAGCCTGCCTACTCAATGGCACCATCATTGGGGTGAGTTGGAGCTGGTGGTGGGATGGCATGGGGGTGTGTGTGGGAAGGGTGGGTAGATCAGACTAAGATGGACATAAAAGAAAGCTGGAGACCTTTTTGGTGATCTCCAGCCTCATATCCACACTGGGCCACCCTTCCCCCTCTGCAGGACACGGGCTGGCTGCCCTGCACTCACCTCCTGGCTGGCACCCCAAGCATGTGGGCATGTCTTTTGCACATGTGAAAGCACATCAGAGTCACAGAGCACATTTCTGTCTAAGATCTTTCCCTTTGTCCCGCTACCTCTTTATTTTGACCATGTCCATACTTAAGGTGGGGAGGCAGGATGGAATGGCCACAAGAAGCAGGGGATATATCTCAGCGATGGCTGCTGAGAGCCTCAGGCAAGCAGGCAGGCTTAAGGGGGTGAGGCAGGAGGAGGATCTGGCGTGTTGGGAAACCTGCCTCTGATTCTGTTTCCAGCCGGGGAAAAGTGTGATGGTTGACTTATGCACGACCTGCCGCTGCACTGTGCAGACAGGGGCCATCTCCAGATTCAAGCTGGAGTGTAAGAAGACTACCTGTGCAGCCTGCCCCGTGGTAAGAGAGGCTCCAAGGGATGAAGGGATGCCTCGGTCTCTGTGGGACCCAAGCAACAGGCCCTCACTAGGTTCCTTAAATCTTGCCTTTGTTCTGATTGATTATGGCCAATATCTGACAGCTATTAGAACACCTACCCAAACTGCATCCCTCAGAAATAATTACAATTTAGTCTTATAAGTTTTAAGCATTTTCTTCTTGTGTTTTTTAAAATACGCACAATATTTTCAAGGCATTTGATGTTGTCCTCACAGCTCTGTATCTTTAAAGACATATTTCAAGAAACATTACCACTCTACTCTGAAAACATTCAAAATTAATCAAGAAATACTCGTGAGAACATTGTAACGTGCAAGACCCTTCATGACCTTCATCTAAATGGATGAGTCCTAATGTATGCAATCTACATTAATTTCCTTAGTAGACACTTCAGTCATGGAAATGGTTCATCCTGAGGCTGGGGAGATGGCTCAGTGGGTAAAGCACTTTCAGTGCAAACGTGAGGATCTGAGTTCAAATCCCAGGACCTCACATAAAGTTGAGCACAGGAGCACGTGTGTGATCTCACTGCTTCTGCAGAGAGATAGGAGGCAGAGACAGGGAAGTTCCTGGAAGCTTGTGGGCCCTGGTGTACAGGGTGGTGAGGAACGAAGGGACCCTGTCTCAAATCATGTGGATAACCTGCAGTTGTCCTCCGACATCCACAAGGAGCCTGTGGAAGGTGAATGCCTGCGCGCGCGCGCACACACACACACACACACACACACACGTTCTTTTTTTTTTTTTTTTTGGTCAGATTGTGATTCTCACTTGTTCTGGATACATTCTTAAGGATCATTCTTACAAGTAGATAATTTTTAGTTTGGTAGGTGAAAAAACTCAATGTGTAATAATTTGAAAGTATGTTTTCTTAATTTTAACGTAATTTTAATTGACACATAAATTATATATATTTAAGGGGTATAATGTTATTATTTTAATTATGGCTTTTAGTCCTATGTAACAGGGATGTTATAGGCCTCACACAGGCTGATGGGACCTAACTGTCTGAAGAGGCCTGAGTTTCTCCCTCAAGCTCCCCTTTGTGTTTGGGCTTCAGTTGTTTTAGACAATACATTGGTACATGAGCTTCCTGTGAGCTAGAGGCAGGGATTACAGTGCCTCAGGTGGCACCAGGTGGGGGCTTCTCCTTGTCAGCTTTACAAAGCCACAGGATGGGTGGCAGGCAGTAGGGCCTTTGTGAGCAGGGTAGAGCACAGGGGGAGTGGCGCCCGGAAAGGACAGGGCTAGGACAAGGGACAGAGTGGGCTGAGAGGTCATGTGGGTGCTTCCTGTTTTTATCAGAATAAGGACAGAATAAGTGACCTACATCTGTGTTTTCCATGGCACTTCTACAGTGTCAAGCTCAAAGCAGGACTTAATGAAAGGTCAGTGGAATGGATGGCCCCTTGGGAGACACAGCTCTTTCTGATAGTGTGATTCAATTCAAAGAGGAGATATATGCTTTGATGAAAATGAAACCAATTAAATGCAGGTTCTTGATCTTTTGCAAAATTGCAGTTGATGTTTTAGGATTTGGGGGTTAGCACGTGAATGTAGAACAACTCCCCCTACAACAGCTGAGGCCTTCATCATGGAGCAGAGTAACGCTGTCTCAAATTACATGCCACCTTTCACCTTCATTGTCTACTGAGCTGCATCCCAGGTAGTGAAGGAAACAGACTCAGAGATTCACACCCCTGTCATTTGGAAGCTGAGCTGGGGCTGGGGTGGGGCTGTAGTCTGTGTGGGTGAGGGAGGTCTATTAACCTCCCTTAGCAGCGCCCTCTGGTGTTCAGAAGGTGTGGTACAGTCACTTCCTCTGCTTCCAGAAGGTGCTTACATACTTTAAAACACATGCCCATGTTGTTCTATATTATTTCTTTTTCCCTCCAACATTTTGGTATCTTGCCAAAGCAGTGTGCCCCCTTCAGAATAACTAGATTAGTCTGCCTTCTATGTTTTTTTTTCAAGCTTCGCTGAGAATTGCCTTAGCTGGTCCTCTTGTACACCAGCATCCTTAACTGGCCTTGATACACTCCTTGAAGGACCTCTGTAAGGCTCTGGGGGTGGGGCAATTGCAGTGAGTGACATCTAGGTAGACCTGATTGATGCCTTCACCAGATATATGGTGTTTTAGCATCACTTCCCACAGAGACCAGAACAAGGTGGTTTGTGCTGATGGGTGGTGGAGATGAAGTTTGAAAGACGAGCATAAATAAAGCATGAAGAAGAGAGGCCACTCTGCCATGGGCTACTTGGCTGGCTTTCCATGAGTTGAATGTCGAATATGAATGTCCAAGATGGAGAATGGTGAACAGCCAGCAGATACAAGTAGAGGTCAATGAAGAGAAGTAGGCAAGAACGGAAGGGCACGAGCAGGGTAAAACAGCTGAAGGGGTTGCCAGGGGCTGGTTAGCAAGGCGGAGCTTTGGGACAAGATGGAACAGAGGAAGCAGAACTAATATGGCTGTAAGCTAGGATTCTCTGGCTGTAGCAAGGATGTCAGTGGGTGGCTGGGAACTTGATCCATTGGTGGAGGAAGAGTTGGTCCCCTCTAGCAGTGAATGGACAATTCAGTAACAGCCAGAGACAAGGCCCCTGTGTGTGTGTGTGTGTGTGTGTGTGTGTGTGTGTGTGTGTATGAGCTGACTTTCCACAATGAATTGAATGTTTCATGGCACGCTCAGGGGGAGTGGCACATGGCGGCAGCCTATGACATACATACCTGCTGGCAGTGGCCACCTTGGTGTCCAGGTGTGCTCAGGCAAGTCTTCTTCCTGTCCCCTCATTGTTCTGGGCCTAGCAGTGGCTGCAGTATACTTAACAGGGCAGCAGCCAGGGGGGTCATGGGTGTTGGGAGGGGAAGGTCCTGTTTTCTTTCACACACTCCTGTGCTGATGAATATCCATCCTTTCTGGTCTTCAAGCCCCCACCATCCCTTAAAAATACGGCTTCTTTCTTCTCCACTCTCTTGCCCTCCCCTTTCTGTTCCTTTGCCCTCCTGGTCCTCTTTGCTTTTTCTATTCCTGGCTGGACTTTGCCTCCCTGGTGTGTGGATGCCACCCACTGCCCTTCCAGCCGCTGTCTGCCCCTTCCTCCCACAGTCCCTTCTGTACTGCAGCCGTTCTTGCTTCTTCGGTAGAGAGAAACTGTCCCCCTGCCCTTCTCAGGACACCATTTCCTGTGCTCTTCTGATACTCACTAAAATGCCCAGATACAAGCTCCCACGAAAGCAACCCCACTGAAGCTGTGTCTTGTTTCTTCTTTTGACCCCCGTTTCACTCAGTGCCTACTCCTTCTCTTTTCTCCGTCTCTCATTCCCCTTGCTAGTGTACCTTCCAGGAATTTCGCATTTTAAAAACTACCGTGTGGTCCTCAGTTTCCAACAGCATCATTTCCAAGTGGTGCTTTTGGCCCCTGGCCCAGGCTCCCTGCCTCTGTGCTGAGCTTCATCCTCATGTTCAAGCCCCAGACGGCACATTGAGTTCATAGGCTGATTTATTGGGCGCAAATTATTGAAGTTTGCTTCTGGGCAAGCTAACTGATGCCTGTCCTTCATGTTGACAGGGGCTTCATCTGGGTGTTAAAACTGATTGGTTAGAGTTGTTTTTCTCCTGTCTCCCCCCTCCCCAGCCCCCATACTTCAAGATAGAATCTTATACTGTAGCCAAGGCTGTCCTAAAACTTAAGGGTATTTTTCCTGCCTCAGCCTCCTGAGTGCTAGAATTACAGGCATTAGGCACTATGCTTAGAGTGTTATAGCTCTTTGTCACAGGTCCTCTGGACCCCAGTGAATGGCTCTAGTGTGGTGATCCTTATAAGTGGCCCAATGGAAACAAGAATGGTAAGAGTTGGTGTACCACAGAACTAAATCTGTATTTTTATTTCATTCATTTATTTCTCTCTGTATGTGCTTGTATGCGAAAGCCAGAGGTCAGCTGTCCATCTTGCTTTTGAGATATGGCCTCTCACTGCGACCTCGCCAATTAGGCGGGGCTACCTGGCCAGTGAGTCCAGCGCGTCACCTGCCTCACTTTCCAGTACTGAGATTACACGTATGCATTGCCACCCCTGACTTGTTATGTGGACACTGGGGGTTGGACTCGGGGGTCTCTGTGCTTGATCATCACTGCCTGAGGTATCTTCTCAGCCCTACTAAACACAGCTACAGTCTATGGTTTTGAGAGCACCTTCTTTCTTTTAGGGCAAAGAGGAGAAGAAGAGTTTTATTTTTGTGAACTGACGAGACAGTCGATGGTAGCATTTTTATCTATTATTTTGTTAAATATATGTAGATTATATAATTACATAAAATTGTTTAAAATCTGTTTATTCTACAAATTGGCAAACTTATGGTATTGCATTTTGCAATATAGCAAAGTCCTGCTGTCTTCAAGCTTTTGCCTGCCCCAGTGCAGATGTGAATGAAGGGCTCTTATCCTGAGTCACCATCAAACTCAGCTGATGCTGGTGCCAGCTCCTGGGCACAGAGGGACCAGCATACATGCCTCGGGACTCACTTGATGGCCAGGGAGAGCTTCCAGTGTGTCAGGGTTCCAGCGACTTTCTTACCAGTGCTCGGTTTTGCTAAGCATTTTCGTTTTTTCTGTTGTGGGTTGAGATCTTAAATTATGTTAAATGTGTGTTTCTCAGTTGATGAAGGGTCTAAGGCAATGCATGTAGTTACCACCCATTTCTTTTGTGAGGTGTTGGATTAAGCTTTTTACTATTTTTATTAAGATTTTAAAATTTTATTTTATGTTATATGAGTGTTTTACCTGCGTGTGTGTATGTGTACCGTGAGCATGCCGGGTACCCACCGAGGTTAGAGAAGAATGTCAGATTCCCTGGAACTGGAGCTACAGATGGTTGTGAGCTACCATGTGGATGCTGAGAACTGAACCTGGATCCCTGCAAGGTGTTGTTGGCTGCTGAGACATCTCCCCAAGCCTTGCATTTTCAGTATTTTTAAGCTGGGTTGTTTGTCCTCTTACTACAGAGCTGTCTGGGCTCCTCCCTATATTCAGATGCCAATTATTTTGTTTTTGAAACAAGATCTCACTATGTAACCCAAGTTGGTCCATGCCCTTCCTGTGTCAGCCTCCCACCTGCTGAGACCACAGGTGTGCACCAGCCACACTTGGAATGATGCTTTTTTTTGTATTTATTACATTTATCTCTCTCATTGGCTCTCAACTTATATTTTTCTGAAGATCAGAAGTTTAAATTTTGGTAAATTATGGCATAACAACATGTCGTTTTATACTTAGTGGTTTTAAGGTTTTGTTTAAGAAATCCATGTTTCAAGGCCATGAAAATACTCTTTTTTCTTTTTTTTTTTTAAAAGCTTTATAGTTTGAGTTTTGTGTTTTGATATGACCAAAGGGGACTTAGTTTTGTACACAAGCACACGCACACACATGCATGCGCACACTCACCCAATGCACCCCTCCGTACACACATATGCACATACACACCCCAACTCACCACTACATACACACACCACCAGCCTACCCCCCACATGCAATGCACCCCTACACACACACACACACACACACCAATGTACCCCTCCACACACACACACACACACACACACACACACATACATACCCCAACTCACTCCTACACACACACACACACACACACACACACACACACACACACCTCCACTGGCACCCCCCCACGCAATGCACTCCTCCACACATACACACACACATACATGCACACCCCAATACACCCCTCCACATACCCCCCCCACACCCAACATACCCCTCCACAAACACCCCCCCAATGCATCCCTTCACACACACGCACACTCACACACACTCACACACACACTCACAACCCTCTTCTCACAGTATTTAAGCCACACCCCCAATGTGGCTCTCCAGTGATTCCAGCACCATCTACTGAAAAGTTACCTTCCCTTCATTGAATTGTCTAGATACCTATGTAAGAAAAGAATTGTCTGTGGATATGTAGATCTATTGCTGGATTCTGTTTTCTAGTCATTTGATTAATGTGTAAATCCTGTGGTCACATCCTTGATTACTGTAGCTTTGCAGTAAGTCTTGAATCAGATAGTGTAAGTCTTTCAGAATTGTTCTGTTGCAAGATTGGGTTATGTCATTTTATTTCCATAAAAACTTAGTGTCAACTTTTTACTTTTTATGAAAAGAATTTAAAAGTATACTGGATTGTGTAGAACATGGTTCAGTCTTAAGAGCACGGACATCTTGATTATACTGAGTATTTCCATCCATGAACACAGTATATTTCTCCATTTATTTAGGTTTTGTCTCAGTCTGCTTGTGCCACTATAAGAAAATAACTGAGACTAGATAACGTCTTTCTTAAGGATAGAGTCTTGCAAGGCTGGCCTTGAACTCACAGAGATCTGCCTCCCTTTGCCTCCCAAGTGCTGGAATTAAAGGCATGTGCCACCAAGCCCAGCTATTTTTCTTGTTTATCATACTGGCTAGTACCACTAGTGTGATAATGAATAGAAGTGATGAGTGTAATATTTTTTTAACCCTTTGGGAACCAATTCTCTGAGCATGACAAAGTATATTACTTTTTATCACATGGAAGAAATTCCTTTCTAGTCATACAATGATGAGAGTTTAAATTATGAATAGTTTTTTGAATTTTGCTGGATGGCTTTATATTTTCAGACAATCTTATAGTTTCTCCTTAACTCTGGAAACACAAAGAATTACATTGGTTGGTTTCAAGTGGTGAGGTCACCATTGTTTTGAATAAACCTCATCTGGTCATGACATGGTGCTCTTTTCTATATCTACTACTAGATCTGTTTGTAATTAAAAGTGAGACTTTTATGTGTATGGTGGAAGAGTAATAGGTTTCTGATTTTCTTCTTTTATATATGATGCTTTAGGTAGGCTTTAGTGTGAGGGTTATTCTTTAGATGTCTGTGTGTTTGTGTCTTTGTGAATTTTTGGTAGACACCCAAGTTATTTACCTCGCTCTCCCAAACTGTCTCCTCTGAGACACGGCAGATGAACTTTCTGCTCAGATCTGTTGAATGCCCACCCATCCTTTGTCCGCAGGCTTCTTGCAGGCTTCTCAGTCCACATGTAATTAAAGGGCTAAGCAAATCTTTGAGGAGAATTTACATGGAGCTTTGTAGGCTTTCTTGTTTTGATTTCTTCTTTCTTGAGATGCGCTCCTCAGTTTCCAGGTCTTCTAGTAGTTCTGAACTTGTCTTTTAAGTCATCAGGAGAAGACACATATAATTTCCCTTGAGTTCTGGCGGTCCAGGGCCCTACAAACTGTCTGGTGGGAAAAGGCATTAAAATGTGAATTTTGTTCATTATTTTTCATTTTTTCAAGGGTCAAGTAACCAACAACTGATTTCCGATTTTGCCTTTAATAGTTGTTTTACTATCTGTCAATCATTTGCCAATGTTATCTGAAGGGGGTGTGTGTCCGTCCAACACAAGCTCCTGTGCCTCCTCTGGAGCCAGAACTGCACTCAGAGAATCTGAGTCTTAAGTAGGAGTGTCAAGGTGGGATAGATCTTTTTGTTTTGTTTTGTTTTGTTTTGTTTTTTGAGACAGGGTTTCTCTGTGTAGCTTTGGAGCCTGTCCTGGAACTCACTCTGTAGCCCAGGCTGGCCTCGAACTCACAGAGATCTGCCTGCCTCTGCCTTCTGACTGCTGGGATTAAAGGCGTGCGCCGCCGCCGCCGCCGCCGCCGCCGCCGCCGCCGCCGCCACCACCCGGCTGGATGTATCTTAAGAAGGTCATTCTAATGGACATATGGAAGCCTGTGGTAGGAGGCGAGGACAGAGGTAGGAGACTTTACCAGAGTCAGTAGAAGATGATGCTGGCTTAGATGAGAGAATGACAGAAGGGATGGGTGGGTATGAGATGCATTTTCAGCAAGACTTGGATTTTAATGGCTGTGGTAGGAAAGTACTGAGAAAACTAGACGGAGGAGTTAGGATAACTGCCGATTTCCAGTTTGAGCAGCTAGGTCATCTGCCAAGATAAAGAAAACTGGAAAAAGACCATATTTGGATTAAAAAAAATCGAGTTTCATTTTGGACAAAAGTCTCTGGGAGTAACTATGGGATGTCCACTGAACTCTGGGGTAACTATGGGATGTC
>CABHPH010137373.1:0-38920 GCA_902168325.1 Peromyscus nudipes
GAATGGGGTCTACCCTTGAGACTAGATCATACAGCCAGTGAGACTCCATTGGAGAAAACTAAATTTTCATTGGCAAATGATTATCAATTGGAGATAATTTCCAGATTAAAGGTGGGGACTTGTGTCCACCTCCCCTCTCAGTACTGTGACTCCATCTGACCTAGACCTGTGCATGCTGCCGGTCTCTGTGAGTTCATCTGTGCATCAGTTCTGCTGGGTTTAGAATGCCTTGTTTCCTTGGTGTTCTCCATCCCAAAGATTGTTCTGTCTCTTACAATCTTTCCACCTCCTCTTCCACAGGGTTCCCTGACCCCTGAGGGGAGGAATTTGATGAAGATATTCCATTTAGTACTGAGTGTTCCAAATTTTCCCACTCACTGCACATTGTCCGGCTATGGGTCTCTGTATTCCCATCTACTATAAGGGGAAGCTTCTCTGATGATGGCTGAGCAAGACACTGGCCTATGACTACAGCAGAATGCCAATAGGAGTCATTTTATTGCTATGTTTCTTTAGTACAACAGTTGTACTAGGTTTTCCCCAGGTGGCCTATCTAGTTTCAGGTTCTTCACTATCCTATTTGTACCTGGGAAGGGTCCTTAAATCCAATCAAATATTGCTTGGTTACCCACACAGACGTTGCGTTACTATTGACTAGTCTATCTTGCAGGCAGGTCACCATTGTAGATGGAAAGGTTTGTATGAGTTCTTTGATAGAATGCTGAGTACCTTCTAGTACCAAGAACATTATTCTCTCTGTCTGTTTATGTGGTGGTTTAGATTATCAATTTACATATGTTAAGCTGTCCCTGCATCTCTGAGATGAAGCCTACTTGATTAAGGTGGATGATCTTTTTGATATGTTCTTGGATTCGTTTTCCAAGTATTTTATTGAGAACTTTTTGCATCTATACTCATAAGTGAAATTCATCAAAAATTCTCTTTCTTTGTTGGGTCTTTATGTGGATTAGGTATCAGAGTAACTGTCACCTCATAAAATGAATTGGGCAATGTCTCTTCTATTTCTATTTTGTAGTATAATTTGAGGAGTATTGGCATTAATTGACCCTGGGCTTTTTTTTAATTGGGAGACCTTTTTTTTCTTTTTGTCTTATTATTATTATTTTTACTCATCTATTTTATAACCCAGCTACAGCATACCCCCATTCTCCCCTCCCAGTCCCTCTTCGTTATCTCCCCCATCCCTTCTTTTTCCATCTCTATCCAGGAAAGGGCAGGTCTCCTATGAGTATCAATAAAACATGGCATATCAAATTGCAGTAAGACTAAGCACCTCCCCATGTATTAAGGCTGGGCAAGGCTACTCAGTGTGAGAAGTAGGGTCCCAAAAGCCAGTAAAAGAGTCAGAGACAGCTCCTGTTCCCCCTGTTAGGAGTTCCATAGGAGAACCAAGCTACACAACTGTAACATATATGCAGAGTGCCTAGGTTAGTCTCATACAGGCTTCCTGGTTGGCCATTCAATCTCTGTGAGCCCTTATGAGCCCAGGTTAATTGACTATGTGAGCCTTCTTGTGATGACCTTGACCCCTCTGGCTTCTATACTCCTTTCTCCTCCTCCACAGGATTCGGAACCCGCCCAGTGTTTGGCTGTGGGTCTTCGCATCTGCTTCCTTCAGTTATTAGATGATGTCTCTCTGATGACAATTGGAGCAGGCACCTTTTTGTCTCTATTTTTTTTTCTAATTTGGGTCTTCTCCACCTGCCTTTTAGTTAATTTGGCTAAAAATTTGTCAATCTTACTGATTTTTCTCAAAGAACCAACTCTGTGTTTCATTGATTCTTTTTATTTTCATTGTTGTTATTTCTATTTTATCGATTTTAGTCCTGAGTTTAATTATTCCTTGCAATCTAATCCTTTTTGGGGTTTATTTCTTCTTTTTGTTCTGGAGCTTTCAGGTGTGCCATTAGGTTACTAATATGAGATTGCGCCAATTTTTTATGTTACACTTAGTACTGTGTACTTTACTCTTATAAACCTCCTTCATTGTGTCCCATAAGTTTGAGTATATTGTGTTTTCATTTTCATTCAATTCTAAGAAGTTTTTAATTTCTTTCTCAATTTCTGTTGACACATTTATTATTCAGTAGTAAGTCGTTCCATTTCCGCAAGTTTGTAAGCTTTCTGTTGTTGTTGATATCTAGCTTTAATCAGTGGTGGTCAGATAGGATGCAGGGTATTATTTAAATTTTCTTGTATATGTTGAAACTTGCTTTGTGTTTGAGTATGTGGTCAACTTTGGAGAAAGTTCCATGAGCTATTGAGAAGGTATATTTTTTTGTGTTTGGGTGAAATGTTCTGTAAATATATGTTAGGTCCATTTGGTTTATGACATCATTTAGTCCAGCAGTTTTCTGTTTAGTTTTTGTCTGGATGACCTGACCCATCTGTTGTTGAGAGTGGGATGTTGAATTCACCCACTATCACTATGTGAAGATCGATATGTGATTTTAGTTGTAATATATATATATATATATATATATATTTTAATGAACTTGGGTGCCCTTGTGTTTGGTGTATTAGGTGTTTAGAATTTCACTAAACACATTAGGTGTTTATAATCTTCTTAGTGAATTTTTCCTTTGATGAATATATAGGGTCCTTCTCTGTCTCTTCTGATTAGTTTTGGTTGGAAGTCTATTTTGTCAGATATTACAATGGATGCACAAGCTTGCTTCTTAAGTCCATTTTTTTGGAATATCTTTTTTCATTCTCTTATCCCAAGGTGATATCTATTCTTGGTGCTAAGGTGTGTTTCTTGGATACAGCAGAAGGATGGATCCTGGTTTTGCATACATTCTGTTAGCCTGTGTGTTTTTATTGGGTAATTGAGACCTTGATGTTGAGAGCTATCAATGAACAGTGTTTGTTGTCTCCTGTTATTTTGTTGTGGTAGTATGTTTTTTCCCTTTCTTTTGATGTGCTGGTCTGGGATTATTTATTCCTTATATTTTTTGGGTGTGGTTTATCTCTTTTTTACTTCTTCACGTTGAAAATTTCCTTCTAGCACCTTGTATAGAGCTGAATTGGTAGGTAGATACTGCTTAAATTTGGTTTTATCATGGAATATCTTATTTTGTCCATCTATTGTGATTGAAAGTTTTGCTGAGTATATAGTAGTCTGGGCTGGCATCTGTGGCCTCTTAGAGTCTGCAGCATATCTGTCTAGGCCCCTCTGGCCTTTAGAGTCTCCATTGAAAAGTCAGGTGTTAACCTAATAGGTCTGCCTTTATATGTTACTTGGTCTTTTTCTCTTGCAGCTTTTAATATTCTTTCTTTGTTATGTACATTTAGTGTTTTGATTATTATGTGTTGAAGGGCTTTTGTTCCAGTCTATTTGGTGTTTTGTATGCTTGGTAGGCATCTCCTTTTTTAGGTTATAGAAATTTTCTTCTATGATATTGTTGAAAATATTTCTGTGCCTTTGACCTGGAGTTAGTCTCTTTCCTCTATTCCTATTATTTTTAGATTTGGACTTTTCATCATGCCCCAGATTTTCTGGATGTTTTATGCCAGGGTTTTTTTAGATTTAACATTTTCAGTTTCAGTTTTACCTCAATTTGGTTTTTTTTTAGTGGTTCCATTTCCACTTTTATGTCTTGAACTGTTTTCTTTATTTTGTTCCACTGTTTGTATTTTCATAGATTTCATTAATGGATATATTTATATCCTCTTTGAGGTCCTTGAACATACTCATAATTGCTGTTTTGAAGTCCCTGTCTTATCTTTCAGCTATATTGAATTTCTCAGGGCCTACATGTTAGCATTGCTAGGCTTTTGTGGAGACCTATTGTCCTGGCTGTTACTGTGTTTTTATGCTAGTGCCTAGGCATCTGGGTTTGAGATGTTTTTGTAATTCTTGTTGTTGCTGTCTAGTTGGGTTTTCCCTTCCTTGGTTTCAGTTGCCCTCACTTGATCTTAGAGAGTGTGCCAGATATGGGTTTCTAAGTAAGGAGTACTTCTGAGTCCCTGCCATATGTAGTCAGTTGGTGTTCCAGGTAGAAGGTGTTTTTAGGTATTGGGAGCTGATAGGAAGGAATGGGGATGGGATATAAGAGGAGGGGGAACTGAGAGGGTCCATATGAGGGAGGAAAGCTGGGTCTGCCACGAGCATCTGTGGAGTCCTCAGGGAATGGGAGAAGAGAGGGAAGACAGCATGCTACAGGTGTTCTGCTACCGGGCTGGGATTGGACTAGGAAATTAGAAATGGAGGACAGGAAGAACAGTCAAGATCACTTTCCTGATTCCCAGGCCATTGGGGATCCAGAGAGAGAGAGTGCCTTGGGACCTTCCAGTGTCAAAGGAATGAGGTGAGGGAGGAAGGCTGTAGGAAAAGATCTTTGTAGTCCCAGGGCAATAGGGGCAGAGAGAAAGGAGAAAAGACAGCATGTGGTCTGCTACAAAGGTAGGGTAAGACTGGGGAATTGGAATTGCAGCATGAGAAGGAAAGTGAAGATTGCTTACCTGACTCGCTGTCCAGCATGGCCAGTGGTTTTCCTGGGAGAGAGAGCCATCAATATTGACTAATATCTTTCTATAGAGATAATTTTCCTGAGAAAAGGAATTGTACCTGTCTTAGTTGCACTGAACCCCTATGCTTACTCACTATGCTCGGAATACTCAGTTAACGTTGGTAGAATCTGTGAAAACTATTAGCACTCTAGACTATATTTGAATTTTGACATAATGTCTCCCTTTGTAAGAAAAAATGCTTTTATTTATCTTTGTATCCTGCTCTTAAAATGATAAACAGCACAAAATAACCATATATCAGATGTTAGTTTGACAAATAAATGAGCTAATTAACAACTAAAATACATAAAGCTCCAGTGCTGGTGAGGGAACTAACTACTTTGAATTAAATCAGAATTTATTCACTTACTAATGAAAATTGTTCTATTTAAAGCTAATATTAAAGTTGCGAAAAACAAAACGTAGTTAGCATCATCTTTCAGTGATGTTTATATCTTTCAGGGCACTATTGTGTTGAATCCACAATTCTTTCAATCAGCATGTCTTCTTCTTCTTTTTAGGATTTCCTGCATGAATGCACTATGGGAAAATTCCCACTGGCCTATACCTGGTCTGGCTCCATAGTGCCAGCACCTAGCCTTTATCCATCTTTTATTTATTGTTGCCTTTTTTTCTCTTGTTGCCATCTATGTGAATCTTTTCCGAGAGTGTACCAAGGGTACAAAGGCTGTGCAAAACTTGTTTGGGAACAATCGGGCAAACTAATATCCCTAAATCCGGTATTTCCATTTGGCCTTGTCCCTTTGGAGGCCCAGTCATGTTGTTTTGAGGATATGGAAATCAACTTGCTAAAGTTGTAAATATGGAGAGCAATAAAAACGCCCTTGGCTAAGGGAAGGTGTCTCAGTCAGGTGAAGAGGCTGAGTCCCCCTGCAGCTAGAAGGCTAAAGACTTTCTTAAGATGTCCTGTGTCTTCTTCCCACAGACTCCCATGAACCATCACCCACAACTACAATACACTATTTACATCATTCCCACCCTTTCTCTCTCCCCTCCTCCCTCCTCCAACTCTTTCCATGCCTGTCCCCCCACGAGAATTATTTCTTCTTTTATAAGTATTGTTCTCTCTCTCTCTCTCTCTCTCTCTCTCTCTCTCTCACACACACACACACACACACACACACACACACACACACACACACACACACCCTATTGAACCAAATTAGTGTTGTTTGTGTATACATGTGTTTAGGACTGGCCAATTACAATGGGCTAACCCATCCCTGGAGAAAATTGATTTTCCCTTCCTTCATCAGCCACCTGTATTCATATTTTCATGAGAATTTTGGGTGGGAGTAAAGCCAAATTTGTTGGGGTTTTTTTTTCCCTTCTGGGTAAGAAAACTAGATAATGCCAGGCAGTGATGGCGAATGCCCTTAATTCCAGCACTCAGGAGGCAGAGGCAGGAAGATCTCTGAGTTTGAGGTCAACCTGTTCTACAGAGAGTTCCAGGACAGCTAGGGCTACAAGAGAAACTCTGTCTCGAAAAATCAAGAAGGAGGAGTCGGAAGGGAAGAGGAAGAGGAGGAGGAGGAGGAAGAAGAGGAAGAAGGAGAAGGAGAGGAAGAGGAAGAAGAAGGAAGAGGAGGAGGAGGAGGAAGAGGAGGAGGAGGAGGAGGAGGAGGAGGAGAAGAAGAAGAAGAAACTAGATAAGTAAAGAGCTAAAATAAATTTGAAAAACTTACTAGCACTATAACACATGCCTATAATCATAGTCCCCTTGAGGAGAAAAAGCAGGAAGATCATGAGATTAAGTCCAGTGTGGGCTCCATAATGAAACCCTATCACAAGAAAACAAAACAAACTAACTAAAAGCAAGGGCTTGGTAGGTAGCTCAGTGCATGGACTATTATACTTTTGTGTATGTTGTGCATACATTTTACTGTGCCCTCAGAATCTAAGCACATTTTCTAGTACATTTAATATTCAATTAAACACTAATTAAATTCATATAAGAGCTTCCATGACTTTCTGGAAGTTTATTTAAATTTTTTTGTGAACTCCTAATGTGCTTCCCATAAAAATTAACATCAAATGTAGTGATTTGCCTTATCTGTTAAAATACTTTGGGAATTTTGATTTTTTTTTTTGAGGTTCTAGGATACGCTTTACCACAGTGACACAAAATTGAACCAAGAGGAAGAACGTACTTCAAAACTGCATTTTTTAAAAAAAAAATTGAAATGAAACACAGTTTTAGTATTATTTTAAAACATTTCCTCAAAATTGTTCTCAATAGGAGTTACCAACTTATATCCAACCTAGAAGTTTATTAGACCATACAGCATAGCAGCTATCAACAAGAACATTAGATGTTAGAAACCACAGTTTAAGACCTGGGTCTGTGACGATCTTCCTGTGACCTGAGACAAGTTAGTTACCTAACTGAAGTCTTTGAGCCCCAGTTTTCTCCTCTGTGTAACAGAGAGCTTGGAGCTCTGTAAGCAGTAGGTGAAATAATGTGTGTATAATTCTTAGGTTGGTGTTGATGGAAGGAAATGAGTTGATGAATGTTAGGCGATGTTTATATTACTGTTGGCGTTCTAGCAGACACACTTTCCTTCCTAGGAATCTTGTTTAAAACAAATCTGGTGATAGAGGAGACTATTGGGGTTCAGAGCTCCTCAGTGGTCCTAAGTAACGAAGATGGGGAGAAGCAGAACAAGAGCCTGGCCTCTGTGTCTCCAAAATAAATTTGCTTCCTTTGTTCACAACTCTAGTTCTTAAGAAAAACACTCAGCCAATTTCCATGGGGCCAAAATAATCTGTTCAAGACTGAATGAAAATAATTCCTTCCAAATGGTTGTTTGAGACTCCTGGAGACTGAAGTAAACATTCAGAAATATACGGATTAGTTAGCAGGGAGAGAAAAGTGTTGAGAAGCATTAATGTTCCCAGGCATATTCCATGTTTTGTTTAGAGCCACCAGGGGGATGAGGAATTAAATCCTAGACATAGTATTCCAGATAAGATCTGTACAATTCAGACATTCCTGTCTTTGCAGGGTTGTCCTGCTTTCCCCTGTGACAATTTTCAGTTTGGGATGGGGGTGGGGTCTCTTGGCAGGTCCGGGGCACCTCAGCTGTGCTTAGCTGGGACTTGGTCATTATACTCTCACTCTTTCCCTGTGTCAAGGATTGCATTAGTTAGGCACAGTAGGTTCTCTGCTGCTTAGACGTGGCAGCTGGGATTAGGAGGGAGAAATGAAGTGATCAAGAGACAGTTAGTCCTTTCAACAACCGAGATACCTACCCACTACCCACCTGACTGACCCAGCACTTCTCAGTGCTACCTACTACCGCTAAGCTCAGCAGTAAGTGTCCCATCTGCTGCTACTCTTCTTTCTAAATTATGTTTAATAAATCCAAGGGCCTTGCATTAAAAAAACCAAAAACTAAAAACTAAATTTCTGAAAGAATTGATGTATCTGTATAGAACTGACATTTTTTTTAATGTCCTTAAAGTCTACATGGACCAAGAGTTGAATAAACCAGGTGTGTGTGTTTGTGTGTGTGTGTGTGTGCATGTATGTGTATATGTGTTTATATGGATGTATCTGTGTATGTGTATATGTATATGTGTGTGTTTGTATATGTGTGTATATATATATGTATATATGTGTGTGTATGTGTGTGTGTGTGTGAGTGTGTGTACCTTAAGGATGGAGATACTATGAAATTGACCCACGTCTTTTGTGTTTTTTAGATAGATCATATGGTGCAGGGCCATGCTGCCTTTCCTGAACTACAAGCCAAGGCCACAGCCAGGTAACTCCTCCAACTGTTCCCCCCATGGCCTTTCTATGTGGATGCATGAGTGACATTCATTTTCAGAAGTTGTGTGATTTTCAGAGCTTATGAACAATGCAAATGTTTGGCAGTACTTAAGATGATCATCCAGATGGTTTTGAAAATACATTTGTTAAGTTTGTTTTAGAACGATCTAAGAAAAATCAGAGAAACTACTCCCACACACAGATTGTGTGGATGAGCAAACCTGAGGGAGATGACCATGCATGGATTTGGGAGTCATGACTTCTTGGGTGCACACCCCAACTTTATACCTTTGTAAGATGTGTGCTATTGAACAAGTGATTCAACCTCTGACTTCATCTGTGAAAGTAAAAATAGTAACTAATATGCAGTGACTTCTGAGATATATTAAATAAAATTGAGTGCAAAGGAGTACAAGAAAATCTACATGTACCTACTCATTGTACATAAGAACTATAGGAAAATTAAGTTAGCAAACAACAAGATTGGTTACTCATAGAGGGTATATAGGAAGGGGATGGAAAAAATGGGATTATGAGCAGGATGGTAAAAAAGAACACCTCTGAATATATGTTTTTATATAAATCTTTCGCACAGAACCATGGGGAGGCCTCATAGCCCCATAACATATTTAGAAGAAAGAAATGTAAATGATAGGTAGTTGATAGATGGTTGATTAGATATACAGATAGATAATAGATAATTAGATAAGATGACAGATATATAGATGATAGATAGATAGATAGATAGATAGATAGATAGATAGATAGATAGCAGGATGGGTACTTGTGGTAGAGTGGATGAAATGAAATATAAATAGAAAAACCATGCCTTCTGTATTACAAAGGAATAGCTTACCTATACTACTAAAAAGGGTCAAAAAAATAAAAGGGTGACCAAAGTAATTCTTGGCAAAGAATATTTTGGCAGTATTATGCAATAGCTAAAGATAGAAACAATTGCATAAACATTATACTTCTAAACTCTAAGTTTGTTTTTTCATGTGTATGTGTTACCATTCTGAAAACTCTTATGTACATACTCTAATTGAGCAAATAAGTAAGTGCACAGTGGCTAATGGAGCCAAGGTTATCACAGCTAATGAAAGGATGCTTAGGATATTGGTATGCACAGACCATCAAAATTCACATGCCAGACTTGGTTTGGTAATTCCCTGTTGCTATCCTAGTACTTAGGCTGAGGCAGGAGGACTGCCATGAGTTGCAAGCCAGCCTGACCTATGGAGAAAGACCCTTGTCTTAAAAAATCTAGTAAACAAGCCAAAAGGTACTCAAAGTTCAAATGTTGGATGTTAGTTAGAAGTTATTCATTGTTATTCATGTTAGTACCTTAGATGATGAATCTTAGATGTCTACCATTTTTGCAGTGTTTGTATAAATATGAAACGAATTGAAGTAAAAAGATTAAAAATGTAAATGTATGACATGATAAGAATGCCTACTACCAAGCAAGAAGGAAGTCTAACACAACAAGTAAGATCACAGACTGTGGAAACAAAACTGCATGACTCTCTTACTAACTGTATGGACCTGGGCAGTTGATTTGATCTCCTTGTACCTCAGTATCTCCCTTTGAGTAGAAATAACAATTGTAAATACATCATATGGCTATAGAGAAAGCTAGAAGTGATAGAGTGGTGGCTGACACAGAGTGGCAAGTGTAAAGTTGTGGTAGAAATTCAGTAAATAACAAGGCTAGTGATAGGAATTATTGTTGATATTCTTTGTTAGATATTTTCACTCCACTGGGGGCTTACATTCTAACAGAGAGGTGAGCCCATGCAGAGTTGAATGCAATACATGCTACACTCTATCTCAGCAGTGTGCTTCCAGAGTATAGAAAAGGGGGATGTATTACTAAGCCCTCCCCCAGGAGTTGTGGTAATGCCATGACTACTGATAAGGCTTATACCATGCACACTCATGAACTGGTGCTTTCATTGGCTTAGGCATGGTATAACCTGGAACAAGAATTCCTAGCTTCAAATCAGTGATGAACCTTTGGAACTGTGTACCAGGTTTTGGTGATAAAATGTGCATGATTTTTTGTGAATAGAGGTCATAATTTTCATCACATTCCTGAAGGACTCCAACAGTCCAGCATTCATAAACCATTAACTGTCCCCTCAAAAAAAAGCACCACATTTGGAGTTCAGATCTGGATTCAAATACCAACTGTAAATTATTATGGGATAGAATTGGAAGATTAGCCCCCAGACACCTTTAAGAAATTACTTTGACTTTAGGGAGGTGATATACTTAGCAAGGGATTTACACTGAATTATGACAATGACAATTTCACCTTTTACTCTCTGATGAGAAGAAAAGAAATTCAGTGGCAGTCATAGATGCCAGTAAGCAGTGGCTGGTTTACCTTCTCATGACAGGTGTGTGAGATTGCAAGAACGCTAGACCTGGGATTAAAGATAGTGGTTCTTAGGCCAATCCAGCCACAAATGTCTTTCCATGACACCATTATGAGCTCATAAAACCACAACAGTACTGACCTGCTTAATTTACTTACAGGTGTTGTAATATTCAGTCAGACCTCGAGGATATCAATGTGGAAATATTTAACACTCAATATAAATTTACAGAGTAATTAGATTAAACTAAATAATAATTAGTTCACAATAAAGTATAACTTCTGTATCATTCTCCTATAGAAGAATCCCATTTCAGTTTATGCTGCAAAAATAAAAGGAAAACATTGTAGTTAGAGTGCAGTCTTGGAGCCTCAGCACCAGCAAGTAGTCCAGAAGCAGGAATTCATAGAATTCAGCCTAGAGTGAGACCTGGACTTCACTCTTGAACTGCATAGCCCCTCTCGGCACCTGCCTGTTCTTCCTTCTCTGTAACGCTAAGCTTCTCCAACACTTTGCCTGTACTCTTGGTCTGCGTTTAGTGGTTTTCTTCTCCTTCTTCACTTATTCTAGTTTGAACTCTGTCACATTCAACTCCCTGAAACTTTTGACATTAACATTTTTGGTGACTTAAGCTTTGCTATATCCACAAGAAGCATTGCAGACTCACTTCTCACATTTGCCACAGCAGGTGACATCAGGGATCATTCTCCCTTTGTCATGCCTGTACCTAACATTCCAAGATGTTGTTTCTTGTATTTCTGACTCTTCCTCCTTTCCAAGTTCATGGGCTTCTCCCCACCTCCCCCAACGACATTAGTATTCATCACAGCTAGTTCTTTGGCAATCTTTTACTGTTTTGCTGTCTCTTCCAAAGTAGTCCCAACTATGCTCTTGACTTCATCTCTTTCTGTATTTTGATGACTCTCATACATATTTATTGAATAAAATTAGTTCTCCTCCACCTTCCTATTTCTTTCATCTTATCATACCAGATCTATTTGGTACAACATTCTTATATTTCAGGTCTTAGAATGAAATATACAGAACTCTGTTAAAATAAAGTGGACTTTTCACAAAGGAGGACAATCCATAGGCCTCTGTGCTGCCACTTGGGGCTATCTAAAGACATAAAGTGTATCACCTCCCCTGATAGCTTAGCTTCAGCAAATCCTGTTTGAAATTCTGGGAACAAGTATAGATAAACAAATGGAAGATAAACAGATCCTCTTGATCTACCATAATCCCTTTAGGCCCCATGTCTGAATAGAAATGTCTTGTGAGCTTATAAATTAAGTAAACAAACCCAGTGTGCTCATACATGTACCTGGCAACCAGGATCTTTCTTACTATGGGACCATGTATCCAGGTATTTCACCCCATAGACAGAGATTGCTTACCATCCATTGCAGTTTCAGCTCTTTTTCTCTGTCTTGATTTTCTTGTAGAAGCTAAACTAAAAATATCTCAGAATGAAGTTCTGGTGACAGCAGATCTTTGTGTAGAGGATGTTGGCATGATACATCAAGGTTGGCACCTGAGCCAAGGTTAGATCTGTTAGGTCTAACATATATTGTGAACATTTATGATAGAACAGAGAAGAAACAAACAAACAAAAACTTGCTTTTCCAGAAATTTTATATATATATTTATATACATATATACATATATGCACATGTACATTTATATATTATATATTATATAATATATATAATATATATATATTATAACAAATGCATAAACACATACACATGTAGTCTGAAATTGCTAATTTCTAAGTGAAACAAAATTGTGGTAACTCAGGAAATGTAGAGCAAAGTGTACTGGGGCAGCAGGAGACACTGTCCTTGCAGTGGGAACTTAAAGGAAGGGACAGAAAAAGCTATGATGTTATGAGAATGGTCTCTCCAAACAGAAAGACTAGCAAATTTCAAGTCTTATGCAGCAGCTAGCTTGGCAGGCTCAGACAATGCTGTAAAGGTCTTGTAGCTGCACATAAGTAGGAGGGAGGGTGTCACATGTGAGATGGAAGTTGCCAGTCACCATGCCACACACCATGCCAATCATCCTAGATCAGTGAAAGGACACTGGATTTTATTCACAGGTTTATTTTTTGGCTTTGACCTTGGGGTTCTAGAACTTGAACCCAAGCCGTGTACCTATAAAATACATAGTGAGCAATGAACCACATTCTAGCCCCAAGATTTGCATTTAGAGGAGACATATGATGAGATTTGCCTTTTACAAAGATTACCCTGGCTGCTCTCTTGCACACAGACAGGGGAATTGGTAAGGGATTCTAGATCAAAGGAAGCTTAAGAAAGTAAGGTGTGGGTGTCCTCGGGGAAACTCAGAGGTGACTGGAGGGACTGAGCAGAGCGCCAGTTTGTTTGGAGTGCCTTTGGCAGAGGTCACTGTGCAAGTGTCCCTCTTACGGAACCCTTTGGTGGCAGGTCCTTCAGGACTATCTTTGTTCTGCTAACTCTTTTTCTTAAAGACCTTTCTGTCTTTTTAACTACTTTCCCTAGCTTTTCTGGTATTTCATTTAACACAACTCAATTTTCTTGATCATATTGGTTCCTTAAGCCCATAATCCCACTGAGAATCAATTTCTTCAAATTCATTGTTCCTCTGCTATGACTGTCTAGATTCAATTAGAAAGTCCACTGATGAGGGTGCGTGAGGATGCCAAGATCACACGCCCCCCCCCCTTTCCTCACATAAGGCTTCATTGAAAAAGGCAGCAAGGGAGCTCAAAGGTTGTGTTCAGCACAGGTAGCTATGGGAACATAGACAATAAAAGGGTCCTGGGCTCAGACAAGGCTTTGAGATGATAGCATAGGTGAGTCTGAAATGGTGATTGACGAGGGACAGGTAAGGAAGGCAAGCAGATTCTAGGTGCAAGGAAGCAGAGTAAAGAAACTCAGAGGATTAGATGTACAGATGATGAGGATGAAAAGGAGTTTTGCATGGTAAGAACACAGAAGAACAGGGGCCAGGCTGTAAAGAAAGGGAAGTGGACCTGCAATACAGCCAAAGGTGAAGAAAGCTCCTAATGGCAGGATCTCTTGTGCCACAAGGGAAGTTTGTCTTTGTCCTGAAGACAGTAGGGAGTCACTTTCGGTTTTCGGTGGGGTGGGAGGTATCATCTCTTGTACTGTAGAGAGAGTCTCTCAGGAAGCAGTGCAGAAAACCTGTCGGGAGGGGGCAAGGTTTGGAGGTAAATTTGGAAACCAAAGCTCTCCTGGAGGGATGAGAAGTTTGGCCAATTCAGCTGCTAAAAGGTTTGTTAGTTACAGAAGTATTTAGAAGAAGGAATGACATCCTAGGAAAAGGTTAAAGGTGTGTGTTATGTTAGATATTTCTACTGGGGTTGTCTTTGGATGTTTTAGAAGCAGGTGATGGGTGGTTGATTACTGGAAATCACAAGACAATAATGGACAGGAGGCGAGGATCTATATTTGGTCTATATCAGCACTAGATGATAACTGGAGTAATAAACGAAAACAGTGATGTAAATGAATAAATCGAGGAAAAAAGATACCAAGGGCAGGTCTCTGGAAGAACTTAGATACTTAAGGGACTAGCAAAAGAGAAGACTGAGCTGCAGAGGGGTTAGTAAAAAAAAATTTTTTTAAAAAAAGAGTGTTCTGGAGACTGAAGGAAGAGAAGAAATGATGAAGAAGGAGTCAAGGGATAAAACGAGTTTCAGTAGACTGGGAAGAGCAAATGCACGAGAAATAAGGACCTGGATACTGACAGCATGGTTGCTTCTTTGCATCATTTCCTTATTGTTGTTATTTTTATTATTACATTTTATTACTATTATAATAATAATATATAATATTATTATATATAATATATATAATATTATATATATAATAATAATATCATAATATATAAGAAAGAAGATACCAAAGTCAGAACTTACATATTTAAGGGACTTGCAGAAGAGGAGATCGAGCTGGAGAGGGGTTAGAAAAATCCCAAACCAGAGTGCTCTGGGGACTGAAGGAAGAGAGCAAATGATGAAGGGCAGCCTGCGAACCTGATGAATTGATTTGGGGTGAGGGAGAGCAGTGATTCAGACACTGTCTGCATTTAAGATTATGAACAATACGAGTGGAAATATAATCCTGTGGTGGCAAATGAGAGTGAACTACTTGTTAATCACCTGACATTCCAAAGTGCTCAGGGCTCTCTGCATGGAATCTTCTAGCATCCTGCAAAGTGGAGACTATTGATTCCCATTGCAAAAGAGTGGCCTGGATTCAGCTAGGTTTAGTGTACCTGCTCACCAACCAAGTTACTTTATGATTGTTGAAACTATATTTTCTTTGTCATGCTTAATGGGACTCCCTGAGACAGGACACATGAGCCTGGCATTCATGAGTAGGAGGGAGAACAACCCAATTGGGATCACAGTTACTCTGCTTGGAAGAGAACAGACGGTTATTTGAGAAAGAATTGATAAAACATATGAAATGAAACAATGTCAAAACCAAAAACAGCATCATGCAAGGTTAAAATTATGTGAATGATGATGTGCATTAGTTATTTTAATGTCTTCCAAGTGCACTTCATTTTGAATGATATACTCAGATAGCACACATGGTAAGGTATAATTGAAAAAGCATGTAGGGGAAGAACTGAATTCAAAGAATAAACACAACAGCTGCAAGGAGGTTAGGAGTCAGAGGGTTAAGCATATGCCCCATCCCCCAGGGATCTCATTAGTGTATGAGTGGCCGTATATGTGCAGGCTAAATGAATCTCACTGTTTGCAAAGACCCTCAGTAAATGAGACAATGACAAATCAATAGTAATTAGGCATATAGATTCTTATTGACCCAAATGTCTGAAGCCAAGCACCCTCTCTGAGATTCCTTCAAAGGCCGAATGAGAAGATTTATGGACATTCACTTCTTTAAAATTATATATACTTTTTTATACTCTAGGAACTGTGATGCCTTTCCAAAGGGAGAGTGGTTATGAATAGTACAGACTCTTGGCTTCTGATGAGAAAGGTTGTTCTTGGGGCTTTTGTTGTAAATATGGTTCCTGTTGGGCCAGACTAGGGAGAATTGGGAGATGGAAAGCCAGGATGTGATCATGTGTATATGTTCTAGCCTTCCCTTCTGTGGATGCTTCAGAGAGCTTTTCCCTAAAACTGAAATAGAATATTCCACTACAGGGTTGGAGGGTGGGGTGGGGTAAGAAGGATCTGAGCTGAGATACAGAAAGCTCATGACTTCATCTTCAGTCACACAAAAGGGTTTCATGTTAACTTTGCCCTATTATTCTGGCACTAAGGATTCCTTCTGTAAAGGGTCTCAGTGATGCATCCTCCCTGGACCACAGTGGAAGCTTGGTGCATGCTCTAGGAATGGTAGTTGCTACCCCAGTCATGGTTGGGTTTTCCATTAATAATGTATTCCTCCTGCCAGAAGGAGAGGCATAGACTACAGATGCCAAGAAGGGTTGCAGCAAAGAACTCACTGGGCAGTAGGACTCCCTCTGCTCTGCTGCTGTTATAAACAGACACTCATCAGTTTGTGTGCTCATGTGTGCACACATCAAGCTGTTTGGGGTTCCTACATTTTCTGCATTGGAATTCCATATAAAATTTTTACTTAGTAAAAGAATTTCACTGGCCCTGGGTTTATAGCTCAGTGGTAAAACATTTAGTTGGCATTCTCAAGACCTTAGGTTTGATTTCCCAGCACTGAAAAAAAAAAGTTTTCACTGATAGAGAGGAAGAAAGAGAGAGAATTTGAACTTTTTTTATGATTCTTTTAGAAACCTACAGAAACTTCATGGTATCCCACTTCTGGCATTGCAAAACCTGAATTAGAAATCCAGAAAAACTAGAAATCACTTCTTCTTCTTCTTCTTCTTCTTCTTCTTCTTCTTCTTCTTCTTCTTCAGCACTTTAAAATGCAAATCACAAATATTGACAGAAGTATTCTAGATGCTAATTTCCCTTGGACATTCCCCATGTTTTATAACCTTTGAAGCTGTAATCCCAAGGCAACCACAAACGTGGGAGAGAGAGCAACCTCTGATCCATCTTTGAGATCATTGGTCAGAACTTTGGAAGGCAGCATTTTCCAAAGATCCCCAGCTAATGGACTATTGTCTTTGTGATATGCAGTAAGTCTTTATCCAGTGAAGTAAGTGTTGGTATACTACATTATGAATGGGGAAATACAAGTTCAGAGAGGCTAAAGCATGCTACCTAGCAAGGACAAATAATAAGATCTGAAATTAGCATCGTCTTCACTCCCAAGCCTGAATAATGTCAGTGACTAAGGGGGTTGTCCTAACTCCATCATTCTATACATCAATCAACTAAAATGTAAGAAGATGGGAGGCCTGCACAACAGCATTTCAAGGTCATGGTTTAGAATCACATGTCTCAATCTTGATCCTAACTGTGTGTATGATATTCATTCATTGAATCCAGGAGCATGTATTTATGTCTATTTGTCAGGTCATCATTATTACTATAATTAGGGAACAGATTTTAATAAATCCTTTGCATATGTATGATATTATGCTACAGTTTACAGAATGCTGTATGTTTGAATACATGGTCTTTGATCTTCATAATAACCCTATGAGGTAAGTTGGAAAAGGATTGTGAGATGTTTCTACAGATGAGAAGAGGGTAGTTCCAGAACTTTGAATAACTGTCTCATGCTCATACAGCTACCAGGAGGGAAGCCAGTGTCTGACCAGGTCTCCTGACTCTAAGCCTTTCCCCTTTCTACATGGTGCCCTGGCATGGTGAGGACAATGTGATTTGAGAGTACACTGCCTAGTTTTGTACAAGAATAGCTGATTTGCTGAAGCTTTTGGGAGCCTGTTTGCTTTCCTGGGTCTGACATGGAAGTGCAAATGTTTTTTTTCTGCAGAATAATTTGCTCTTCAGCCCTATTCCCTTTTAAAATCAAAATCCACTTCTCTTCCAGATGCCAGAGTATATATGCATATTTGAACAATCACCTGGATCTGATTAAGAAGGCTCAGCCTGTGGGTTTCCTCACTGTTGATTTACATGTTTGGCCAGATTTCCATGGCAACCGATCTCCCTTAGCAGATCTGACTCTAAAGGGCATGGTAAGTGAAAGCCAGTCCCTGCACGAAGGTGAAGGCCAGCCAAAGGGTTGCAAAGTTTGGAAGAAACAAAGTGAGGAGAAAGGAAAAGAGAGAAGAGTTAAGGAAAACAGGCCAAGAGACACTGGTTTTTCTCAATTGTCTTGCTGTAGTCAGGTTGGGGCTGCTCCCAGGGAAAATCTGTTGGCCATTGCTGTTTCTGAGCCAACTCGGGGGGGGGGGGGGGTACCTTCAAACTAGTATTTCCTGTATTCGGCTACTGCTGCCTCTTTGTGCCCTGCTGTGGCTGAAAGTCCTGCCTGTGTCATGTTTGCATTTACATTGATTGTAGTCATGTTTTCCATCTCTGTCTCCAGGTCGCATGGTACCAAAGTGGTAAATATTGCTACCCTTGGTCCCACTTGCCATTGCTGCATATTGACTAGCCTGGGAGCCATGGCTGTTCAGAGCCTATAGCAAATTTTCATAATTTCAGATTAAACATTAATTAAAAATATAATTAATAACTTATATTGGGAAATGGAGTCAACTCTTAAGGATCTTTAAGACTACTTTCAATATAGAGATTGTGGGCTCTCCTGGAGAGCCCAAGAGGAACTTGATGGACAAGCTCACACCCATCTGAGTGAGAAGCCAGGCAGAATCGGGTGGTTGTCAGAAGTCTGGCTATTGAGAACATTGAGAGCCAGGCCTGGAGATGGATGAAACAAGTGAAATCTAGAGATGAAGAGTGACCTTCAATTCTAAGCGGCCAGATAAGAAGCCATGAATGCCAATTCTAGGAAATGGAGTATAAGGAAAGTCAAATGGGAAGTGAGAACGGAGACTGTGAGCAAATGCCACACGTGTGCAGGAAGCAGAGTTAACAATGATTAGGCCTACTGGCTTCAAGAAGTGAAGGTCTGTGGATAGGTTCATTAATATTATTCTAAATAGTTTTATGATACCACCATGAAGTTCAGAGCCTTATTTTTATTACATAGTTGGCCACATAATCTACTTCTGCTTATACAAGAAAATCGTGAATAAACAAGGAAACTGGGCATGTCAAGAGTGTGTTTGTCTGGAATCCAGGAAGCAAGTCTATGAAATAAACAATAAACAGTGAGCTGGGCATCTCCATTCAGGTGTGGAGGCAGAGGAGAAATATCCAAGGCAGGTACAGCTATACTCTTTGCTTTCTGATAATCAATGCATGAGAACTGATGGGTTGGAAGGAACACAAGTTATACAAGTAAAAAGAACATGAAAGTCTTAGCAAGAGAGACAAATAAATGCCTGAAGCCAAATACAGTTAAAGATGTTCAAGATTTTTTTTTTTTTTTTTTTTTTACCATTTCCTGAGATCGCTCTAAAACAGAGCCAGGACACATGGTAAAACCATCGTGGCTCTGGAGTGATACAGACTGGCCATACTGCCCTTACCAACATTGTCATACTGTCATACATCATGGTTCATGGTGATCTTTTTATCTGTTTCTTAAAATCAGTCCTGGCATCTAAAGACCTAAGAATTACCAGTGGTAGAATATTGTAATCGGCTTGGCCAGATGCAGAGTACTTCCAGGAGTCAGTGGGGTGTTCTGAGGGATCCCATCACATTAGATGAGTAAGCATGTGCTCAGCCAAGGGTCTTCTCACAGTGAAACACAGGCCCAGTTATATCCATAAATCCTGGTGTACTTGCTTTTGCAAGAGTTTTACTGTCCTATAACACACCTCTTGTGTTGTTTGATGTTTCTTAACAGTACTTTCCCTCTATAACTGTCCTTGGTTGGGCTCAGCATGCAACAGTTATCATTATAGGAAGTTATATCACAACAGTGCAAGGAAAACAGAGGACCTAGACAAAATGGAAGGAAGGCAATTCTGACTAAATGCCCAAGATGTCCTCTCTTCAGTTCAGTTTTGAATAACATCAGAACAAAGCTTCCCACCCCTGAAATTCCTCTGTCATTATGTTCTATCCTTCTGCCTTAATCTGCACTGTTTTCCCCTAGCTTATATGCTAGGCAGAGACCACACTACTACTGTGTGCTTTATCCATTTGCCAGTCCTATACCTCAGACATTCATTCCCAAAACATTGATTGTCCACACACACTTGTTGGAATAAAATAAAATACCGAAAGCTTATGGATTGAGTTGAGCTCCACAGCATCAACATAGTTTTAAAAAGCCAGGTGTGACCATCAGCAAGGCTGCAACCCCAGAGTTGTAGGGCATAGAGACACAGAGATCCCCTGGCACCTGCTTTCTACTAGCCTGGATGCACATTCACTGAGACTCTGCCTCAAGACAGAGAGCAAGAGAGCAGGAGACTTGAGCTTGATTTCATCCTTTGGCCTCAGCATGCATCTGCACGTACTGGTACACATATACCATGCACACAAATTTAATTAATTAATTAGTGAGTGCCAAGCGCTGCTACCAATACAAGGTGCAATAGTTCCTATGTTTGTGGAGCAGGTTTAAAGGGGTAGGGAGAAGCGTTTGGCAACATGCTAATAGCAACTGGTATTGTCAGGACAACACTGTTAAGATCAGAACCACAGGGAGTTTGTTCTTTGGGCTCCAGAATGTTTTCTCTGGGCACATAGTAAGTACTGAGTATGTACTTAATAGTAATTTATTGGTACATGGAGATAATAAATAGGACATGTATCACTACAGGGAAAAATAGCAAATGAACAATTTGCTAATAGCAAATTATTGTGTTGTTTCTGGTTCTAACTATACAGATGATAAATTAATTAATATTACTAATAATGCCCAGGTAAATTAAAATATGCTGTGATTGTAGTGCACTTAGTAATATCTTTGTTATAATTGGTAGCAGGTATGGAAGTAACTAGACAGGATCCCCACCCTCAGGATACTACTGATGTTAAGGGAAGGCAGAATGAACAGACCATCAGCAGATGGGGGCAAGTCTCTCTACCAGTCAGTATCTCTTTCTTCCTTTGCAGAGCTATGGTAGTTCCATGAATTTGGCGGAAGGGTTAGTTTCATCTGTGTGCCAGGCAGTGGTGGTCTACCTCAATACTAAAAAGACATGCAAAGAAAGTCTTTGTACACTGTTAAACTAGGACTTGCCTGTAAATAGGAAGCGACAAATCCACGTACACAGTTAATGAGGTCAAGAGTACATTCTAGGAAATTCATACATATAGCTCCCTTAAAGGGAGCCCCATAGGAAAAATATGGCATAGGAGGAGCAAGAAATGACACTTTGAGCATGCAGCAAAGACCTCTTAAACGTTATTTACCATCTTGACACACAGTTTGTTTGTCTGTTTTGTGTTGTTTTATTTTCATATCCATGAAATGGAGCCAAAACTTAGAGGAAGGATGAGGAAAGGGGCTGAGGAGATGGCTCCCTGAGCAAAGCTGCAAGCCTGACAGCCTGAATTCAACCCCCTGGGACTCACACAGTGGAAGGAGAAAACTGACTCCTGCAGTTTGTCCTCTGACCTCCGTACCCACACCAAACGTATAGATTACATATGTTTACATTTGAGAATAAGGTAGGAGGAAGAGAAAACTAAATGGAAGAAAAGGGAAGTGACCATGACCACAAGACAACTAAAACTGCAATAGTGGAAACAAAACTGGCCTCGAAAACCATGCAGGCTAAAAGAAAATCCGGGCTGTCGTGAGACTGAGCATGTGTTGGAAACTTATTCTATTAGAAGAACACAGTGGGAGTGGCTTATTTACTTATGGGTCAGTCCCCTTCACCAAGTGATTGCCTTGGGGTCCAACAGTTGTTGCAGTCTTTCTTTGGCAAGTGAGGAGGAGCAGTGAGTTTCTCAAGGTCAGAGTGTCAAGGAGGAATAAAGTTTTAATGGAAGGGTGAATGCTAGATTTTTTTTTAGGGTTCATGGACCCCCACAAAGGGCCCTATGCACAGTGCTGGACTTTGCAAAGTACCCTGAGAGCTATAAAAAGGGAGTCCACATCGGTACATTAGGTTTGATCATACTCAGCCTAGTCCTTGTCACCAACCTTGTCAATCATCCTCCCATTTCTACCCTAACCATGGTCCTTGAGTTCAGCTCTGAGCCTACCTCTTCTTCATAATGGTTGAGCCTTCCTTCTTAGCCTCGCTGCTCGGGTTACAGAAGGACTTGTTGGTCCTGGTTATATGTTTCTCTTCTACTTCAGTGCCTGTGCTCACAAGTTAAGAGCAGGACAGGAACCAGGTATCATCCTGTTGTGCCCAGAAACATCATTTTCTTTGCCTTCTGGCAACACTTATCTCCCTGCCATGGAACTAGCTGTTTCCTCTTTCCTTTGATGATATGTACGGTTATCTTGCAATACTCGGTTGAAAAGAGGCTGGGGAGTGGGGGTGGGATTTGGTAATTTAATCTGGAGAAAGTAGAAACTTACTTACCCCTTTCTTCTTTTTATTTGATAAGTAAAGGAGAATAGTTAGAGCTGACTTATTCATTATCTAAAAGAAACAGAAACTTAGTTAATAGCAATATTGTGAAAACTAGTGATTCTATAGTTCCTTATAAAATAAAAGAAATTCTTGCTTTTACCAAGCATGGTGGTATGTACCTATAATCTCAGAGGTAGGAAGGGGGAGGAGGAGGAGGATCAGGAATGCAAGATCATCCTCTGCTTCATAGGGAATTCAAGGCCAGCTCAAAAGAAGAGAGGAGGAGGAGGAGAAGAAAAGCAATGCTTGCTTTTAAAGTAAAGAAATAGGATGGACATATGCAAAGACAGATGTAACTGAGCATCATGAGGAGTGATTTCATTATGTGCGAGCCTGGTTTTGCTATTTCATTGCATGTTTGTTTTTATTCCAAATGGAGGGTTGAGAGATTTGTTCATCACTGAAGGTATGGAGAGTACATAGTTTGAAATTGCACCAATATTTGCATCTTAACTTGAAGATACATTAGCACGCGACAGTGGCAGGTCCATTGTTTGAGGACAGTCTGCTCAAAGTGAAGCTGGAGTAAGTAGCCCAGGCTTCTTTCCAGGGTCATTTTCAAATAAGAAATGCTTGCTTAACAGTAGGCATACCATGGGTTCACAACCAGTGAGTCTAAATCTCTAGTGCCTGCTTAATGGCCCCTGGTAGGGGATTCCATATGTAAATGTCGAACCTTGAATGGCCAGCTGTATGTAGATCCACACCTTAGCCCCAGAACTGACGGGAACAGCCACTGAGGTCTCCAGCCATAAGACTAGCTAGAGAAGTTGGTAATGTCTTAGTGTGTCACAAGATATGCTATGCATTTCATGTGGATCTGGACATGGATGTTCTCTTCCCTTAGGTTTCTGGCCTACAGTTTTCTCAACCACACAACAGGGAATGCAGATCTAGACCCCACACAATGGCTACTGCAAGTTATTCTGAAAGTCTTTTCTTCCCTGTATATGACTGGTTTTTAGGCTCAAATTGGTATAACCTTTGTTTAGATGGCGGTAATATAAGGTATTTGCTTAAATTGTTTTCCTGAAACACTCATTCAGAGCAGCAAATGGACTCAGAGACATAACAGGCCATGAATGCAGACACACAGCATTCACTGTTGGTTGCACTGTATTTCTTCTGCTTCAGTTTGGAATACTACACAAGCTTGAGCAGGAATTATATTTTAGTTCTCTACTGAACTGTATGGTACCATCACCCATTCCCTGCTCAAACTGTGGGAAGTTAGGTGCTGGTCCAGGGGCTGTTGAGTCAGGAAAGAAGCTGTACAAAAGCTTAGGTAGTCTCTGGAGGCTCAGCAGAGGCCCAGAGCCAAGCCAGAGTGACCGCATTAAGGACTGCATTGTTAGGGGCTCAGCTAAGAATTTGCAAGAACTTGGAAAAAGCCAGGGCCTCATACCTTCTTGGGATGGGGAGATGAAGGATGGAGCTGGAATCTCCTGAGCCAATCAAAGCAGTTTGCTAGTGACTCATGTTAAGGTTTGGAGCAGCCTTAAACATGCTTTATTTTGTTGTTATTTAACACTGTTCTATTCAGACATTTGCACTTTGTTTTTACTTTAAAAAAAAATCAAATCCTGTGACAAATATTAATATCCTCAGTATTACTTACTGAACTGGCTTTCAGATAATCTATTACTTACTGAAGTGGTTAATTTAAGGTGATTTTTTTTCAATAAGGCCCATTTCTTAGGGGCCTCATGCTCCAGGCACTGTGGTGGGTATTATATTTGTATCCTTGCCAGTCTTTACAATATCCCTTTGAGATAATATTGACAATTGAAACAGACAGATAAACTGGGGATGGAACAATGTAAGCAGTTTACCCAGTAGAGAAAATAGGAGACTTGGGATTAGAACCCATTCAATTCAAATTTGTACCACAAACAATCTTTTTAAAAAAAATTTACTTATTTTATGTGCATTGGTGTGTTTCTATGCATGTATGTCTGTGTGAGGGTGTTGGATCTCCTGGAACTGGAGTCACAGACAGTTTTGAGCTGCCTTGTGGTTGCTGGGAATTGAACCCAGGTCCTTTAGAAGAGTAGCCAGTGATCTTAACCACTGAGCCATCTCTCCAGCCCCCACATTCTTTGAGGTAGAATAAAACTGAAGTATTAAGGCTTTGGATGTTTTCTCATTCATTCTGTTCTGTTTTCAATTTGTTACAGAATCAGTTTTCTTTCTTATAACCAATGGTTCTCAACCTTCCTGATGCTATGACTCTTTAATACAGTTCTCCATGTTGTGGTGACCCCCAACCATAAAATTATTTCCATTGCTACTTCATAACTTTTCTACTGTTATGAATCATAATATAAATATCTGTGTTTTCTCGTGGTCTTAGATGACCCCTGTGAATGGGTCCTTGCCTTAAAGGGGTCGTGACCCACAGGTTGGGAACTGCTGCTTATAACTCTTTCTTTTTTCTGTGTATACTTAACACCAAATAAACCAGAGGTAGACTAAGGGTGGGCCTTTCCAGGAGGTGGGCTATCACGTGGAATCTGCTGCATTCGTCCAGGAGAGAAATTGGCAAGAACTATGGCCTGGGGACCAAGAATGAGATCCTGGTTGACATGAGAGAGGAGACAGGGGTAGACAGCAGCATGCAGGGGCCAGAATACCTGTGCAGAACAGCTTTGGCAGCTGGTGCAGGTACACGTACGTCACCATGGCTTCCACGAAGCCTCAGAAGGTGTGAACTGCCAGCGTGTCACACCAGGGAAGTAGTGGTAGAATAAGGCCACTGGAAGAGTGTCAGTCCATCCTTCCCTTTTAATGTGTGCACCACTAATTTAAGAGTGTGTACTTATCATCATCTTACAGTTCCTCAGCTCAAAAGTCCAAGTTGCCCCTCCCCCATGGTTTCCCTGCTCTAGTTTTCACAAGACTGAAAGCTGAAGCTCCTTCTGGAAGGCTCTGGGGAAAATATACTTTCCATTTCATTCAAACTGTTGCTGATCTTAATTCCAGCAGAGGTAAGACCAAGATTGCAGTTTCCCTGTGGGCAGCCAGATTCCTGCTAAACCTTTAGATCAGTGTTTCTCAACCTGTGGGCTCCTTGGAAAATGCAGATATTTACAAGACAATTCATAACAGTGGCAAAATTAGAGTTATGAAGTAGCAACAAAAATAATTTCATGATTGAGGGATCACCACAACATGAGGAACTGTATTAAAGGGTCACAGCATTAGGAAGGTTGCTCTAGACGCTTTCTTAGGCTCGTTACCTTCTGTCTATACCCTCAAACCCAGCAAGACCAGGACAAATTCATCTTGTATTTTGAGCTTTCCTGGTTTTGTTTCTACCTCCTGCTGCTAACTCTGTCTTCCTCTTTGTCATCTCTTCATGGGCTCTCTGCCTTCTGCTTTTTCTTCTCTTCCTGAGCTCTTTTGCCTTCCTCTTCTGCTTTTCAGTGCCCATGTGATAAATCAGGATAATCACTCCCCTTTAAGGTCAGCTAGTAACTGATTGCTTCTGCCAAGTCCCCTTATAGCTGAGTATGAATTAGTGTTTGCATAACCAGAGGACAGAAATCTTCCTCCCACACTATGGTGACATGTCCATCTTCATTTCCCAATCCGGATGGGTTTTCAGTGGTGTACAGTATCTGCCTGGACTCCCACAGTTCCTGAGTCCTTCCAGGCTTTTGGATCCTTCTGGTTCCAGAGAAGTCCTCCCTGGCTTCTCTAGACCAATAGAAAATAGTCTCCATTCTATAGTCCATCTCTCCCCACATCCCCCGAAATCCTCTCCAGAGATTCCTCTGATCTCCTTCACCAACTCTGTCTTCCTCAGAAAACCTCATAGTGTTCTGTAAAGTTTCCAGTTACTTCCCTGAGTGGAGTGTTGATACCCCTCATCAAGCTCCAGGGACCTAGAATATCTACCTTGTCCTTGATAATTTTCAGGGACCCTTAGAGAAATGTTTCCTAAAACACCTTTTTAAACTAACATATATAGTAATTTTTATTCCTTTAACAACTTAGAAGGAAAGAGTAACTAAATTACTATTATTACTAAGTTACTAGACCTTACCAGAAACAGATTTTGAATCTTAGAATATGTGAATGCATTTAATGGGATATTTCGGGGATAGTACCCAAGTTCAAAGTTGAACTTCATTTAGGTTTCATGAATACTTTATATACATAGCTTGAAGGTAATTTTATACAATATGCATAATAATTTTTTCATCAAACAGGTTTGTTGTATGGAAGCATCTATTTGTAGTTTAATATAAGAGCTCAAGTTTCAGATTTTGATACAGGTCAGGCTCCAGAGTAAGGCTCTTTTTTGATATACTTATTGATCTGAATTATTTGGGGAACCTTTGGACTTACAATTAATAATGCCAAGGTTTGGGGCACCCATCCCTCCAATTTAGAGCATTAGGTTCTCGCTAAAAGTGAGAATTGTCAGCCCATATCAAAGGTTCAGTAATTCTGGAGTAGAATCCCAAGAAAACTGCACACAATATGAATGCCAGGGTGGTGAAGAGATGTACCCAAGTGTAGACCGTGACTGAATAGTGCAATATTGAAGCTGACAGCCAAGCTGAGGTTTGGGCTTCTGCCTTTCCATTTCATAACACAAATGCATATGCTAATTTGTAATGTCTAAGATTTCTCCAAGTCCTTGAAAACACATTCCTCACTGTGCTGTCTAGGCCTGGACACTTGTTAGGGAGCACACTGCTTCTTCGTATTCCTAAAAGCACTCTGATGCTGGGACTGACCACAGCATACCTTCTGCTCTGGGTTCTCCATATCCAGCAACCACTAACCATTATCCACCCCCTTCACATCCCGGTGTGGCTAGAGCTCATTGAAGGAAATACTTTATTTCTGTGTCATAGGGGATTAAACTTTAATACAATGCCAAAGAAAGAAAGTGAATTTTTATTAATAGTTGAAAAGAAAATGAACCCTTCCTAAGTTTTTCTTGTATGTACAGCTGGCACTATAAGAGCTGGAGGAGTATCTAGCTTTTATAGACCCACAACAACTTACCAGTAAATAAGGAAAACTTCCAACGCAATCTCCCCTAGCCTTCAAAAATACTAAGGGTCATTATAGCCCCATCCTGCAGATGAAAAAACAAATTGTAGAGAGACTACAATTCACACAGGGCTGTACACCCAGTTAGAAGAAATCTGAAAATGTAAACCCAGATGTCCTCCCGTAAATCTTACCATCTTAATTTATAGGATTAATTTAATTTATAGGGAAAAAAAACACATTGAGATAATACTTTGTGACTTTAAGATAGGAAGTTCATTGATCCATTGTAGTTGTTGGCATGTTTTTGGACATCATATGCAGCTTTAACACATTTCTATATATTAAGTAAGTACTTTTTCTCTTATAGTTCCCCTTTTACACAAGAGCCAAAAGAAATAAAATGTGCATACCATCACAAATCTCCCATGGGACTTCCCCATACATTTGACTGTCTCGCCTCAACATTCAAAATAGGCACATACATATTTATAAACACACTTCTTCCACTTAGGCTTCCTTTCAACTTCCTCTTATCAAAAGGACCAGTCAACCTTCAGCTGAACCATAGAGCTCATTTTGCCTGTCCCAGTTTTGAAGCTGTTGCAAATCCACACACACCTCCAGGGCATCTCTGGCATTCCTAGGAACTCACATTTCACAACAATTCCCTCAAAGGTTTCTTCATCCTCCTGAGTGGTCCACATGGCAGACATTCCATAGAAAGTCCCATCATGAACTGATTTTGCCAGGGTAGGACTGAGGTCCTCAGTATTTGACAGAATGAAATGGACTTACTGGCCAGCTGCCCCTCTGAGGTATCCCTGTGCATATCAGGTGAGATGTCAAGGAAATAAGGCCTCAGATTACAGTGTCTCTTTGTTTCAGGGAGAAATGTCCCTTAGCGTCTCACTGCAGCACCACAGCCCTGGTATTGGTGTGAAGGAATGCTGGAGATGGCTCTGGGGCTGTGCTTGCTGCTTCTCTTTTGATGTATCATATCTCCTGTTTAATACTCCATGCAGTAAACCCTTCTAGAGATCCTTCCCAAGAAAGGTATTGTCTCTTTGAATAATGGCCATGCTTTGTTTTTGAAAAGAGTTATGTTGCATTTCATGTGTCCCTTTTTGCTGTCAAGCTCAAGAGTTAAATTTTAGTGCCATTGATTATTTTGTCTTAGTTTCTTCAAGACAAATGTCCCTTTTCTCTGCAGGCACTAGAAATTTATAGAAAGGGCCATGCAATATTTTTGCTCAAATACTTATGCTTTTTGTAAGTTCTTATGTGGATTTATTAGATATTAGAAAATAAAGACAACTATGTCATATTCATTTATGTCTTCAGGATTTTAGTAATTGAGAAAGAGATCAGAACTAGCTACATTATCCATATTATAATATAAAACACTAGATTGACCAGGGAATATAGATAAGAAAATGCTTCTGATATACAAAATGTACCCCAAATGCCACACACCATCACAAATTATCTGGATTTGGTCTTTTAGATTTACCTGTAGGTCAGCCATGCAGATGCTCATGACCTGATCCATTTCCAATTGCTGCCCAAAAGAAGGTAACATACTGACTTGGCTCCAGAAGGGAGCTCTAAGTGGCCCAGCCAGCTGCCCTGCTAGACGAGGAGCCAGGGGTGAGCAAGTATGCACACACCCGTCACCAATGACCATAACCCAGGCTTCTGTGTGCTGTGCTGTAGGTGACTCACCCTGTATGTTCACTGGAAAGGGCTTGTGGCAAGGCTGGCAACTATTTCATCCTGCAAGATGGGGTGGCTTATCTTTACTCATACAAAGTCCTTTGTGATCTCCTGGAACCTGCTTTTACCCCAGTCTCATAAGAAACACTCCTAGGATAAAGAAGGGCAAGAGTAGGGATGTACAGATTGGGAACATTGAGCAAATTACTCAACATGGCCTTTGAGTTCCTCTTTCTTTGAGACTATAGAACAAATTTCCTCTCATCCCTGTGAGTATTTAAGGAGCCAAGCAGTAAATGTCTGGGTATTGTTCTACAGTGATCAGGTATTAGGAGAAAGAATGGTGTTTGGAAGAAAAAAGGACCTTTGAGTTTTCACTAGCTCAAACAGACAGTAGCATAGTGCCTACTCTTTCACATTATTGGTTTGCCAAAAGGGGTCCCAGAATTCCTCTCTGGTCTGTCCTTTAACATTTCAGTCCTCCTTTGTGTTGAAGTCAAAGACATAGTTCTTACCTGGTGACCATGTAATCAGCCAAGAATAAGCCAACAGTTTACGTGGATGTGATTCAGGACAGCAGGAGTATGTCATGTTTCATGAGGAAAGCAAAAGTAGATAGATACTAGAGGGATGAGCAGGGGCCCTGCCAGGAAGGTGTATATTAACAGACTGCATTCCTTTTCTCTAGTGCCAAGGTAAACAAGGAAAAGTTGGCCAGACTATTTTTGTTTGGTGGTGTTCAAGAAGTGGAGGATGCTGTTATGTTGGTTTGTTTGGAAACAAGAGTTTCACAGTCTAGTCTCAGTTGTACTGAATTCACTAGGTAGTTTAAGCTAACCTTGAGTTCTTAATTTTTATGCCTCAGTTTCCCTTACTGGTGGTAGGCTTTAAAAGTAACATGACCAGATTTGCACATAAGAATAATCATACTAGCTCTACTGTAGAGAAGAATTAGAAATGGGCTCTATCAACAAGTAAGAATATGATCGTGGCCTGAATTAAGGAAGTGAATAGCAGAGAAGACAAAGGCAGGTAGATTTTTAAAGAGTTTGGGAGATTAAATGAAGGAGAAAGCAAGGAGGAGAGCTCTTCTAACGTTGTCTGTGCCCTGCAATAGAATGCCCTCACCAGAGGAGGAATCTGGAGGGATTAATAAAGACTAGAAAGGAAGGTCAAGGGTGCTTAGCAGACCACTTACCTCAGTTTTCATATTCATACCTGCTGTAGCTCAAGATTGCTCACACCATACAGCCCATATTACATAAATTAATTTTATAATGTGAAAATCTAAAGTGAGGGTCTGTGGTGGTATTGTGTTCCCCAAAATATTGTGTATGCTAATAAACTTATCTGGGGTCAGAGAACAGAACAGCTACAATATTAAATATAGAGGTTAGGCAGTGGTAGCATACGCCTTTAATCCTAGCAATCCAGAGACAGAAATCCCTCTGGATCTCTGTGAGTTCAAGGCCACATTGGAAACGGCCAGGCATGGTGATACACACCTTTAATCCCAGAAAGCCACACCTTTAATCCCAGGGAGTGGTGGTAGAAAGCAGAAAGGTATATAAAGTGTGAGGACCAGAAACTAGAGGCATTTGCCCTGGAGAGGCTTTTGCCCTGGAGAGGCATTTGGCCTGGAGAGGCCTTTGCCCTGGAGAGGCATTTGGCCTGGAGAAGCATTTGGCCTGGAGAAACATTTGGCCTGGTTAAGCATTTAGGCTTTCAAGAAGCAGCAGTTCAGCTGAGGCCCATTCGGATATGAGTACACAGAGGCCTCCAGTCTGAGGAAGCAAGACCAGCTGAGGATCCGGTGAGGTGAGATAGCTGTGGCTTATCCTGTCTCTCTGACCTTCCAGTGTTCACCCCAATAACTGGCCTCAGGTTTGATTTTAAGACCTGTTAAGACTCCTGCTACAGAGGGTCTGTGAAATGGTTCATTGGATAAGGGTACTTGCTGCCTAGTCTGACAACCTGAATTAGGTCCTCAGGACCCAACATTGCCAAAGAAGAAAACCGGCTTCTGAAAATTGTCCTGGGACTCACATATTACACAGACACACAAATGCATAGATACACATTTTTATCTAAACTGAACAAAGGTATTGATGTCCACAAACTTGAAGAATACCTCAGCCGGTACCCTCTCTAAAGATTCCATAAGCATACTGGCACAGAGAGATGTAAAAGGGAGACTGAACAAGCTGATTGCATCCACACCCACCATCCATTCATCTCTGGAATCTCTGAGAAACTGACCTGCTCATATGTTTCTGATTAATTTTAATGGGATTCCCTTGCAAACCATAGATTCTAAATTATCCCTCTGTAGGTATAACATCTGTAGGAGACATATTATTTACCCTGAATAACCCTTGGGTACTGTTACACTAAGTTCTGACAGAAGCTGAATTCATGGTCTTCTTACAGTCAAATGCCAACTCTTCACATTTTTTCCCCTTATAAACCACAGAAGATACTTATTTATAATATTTTGAATCACATTTAGTTTCATGTTAAAAATATCAAATATAATCTTACAAGAGATTTTTTGTATTTATTTTTCATTTTGGTTTGGTTTGGTTTGGTTCAATTCAAGGACAAAGAATTTTCTGGTGTAAGGGAGGAATATTTTTTCCCAAGTTTGAAGTTTAAACAATTTAGTAAGCAATCCACGTTGAACTCTCAAAAAAAGGGATTTGTGTATGAACTTGTTGCAGCCAGAAAGCATGTCTGAACATGCTCACAGTGTATGGGAGTTATCTCTATCCATGGCAGCTGCTTTTGGTCCCTCATTCTTCTCTTTTCTTTCTTCCTGCAGGTCACTGGATTGACACTGTCTCAGGACCTTGATGATCTTGCCATCCTCTACCTGGCCACTGTTCAAGCCATTGCTGTAAGACACTTCAGTGACATTTCAAAACACAAACTTGGTGCTATCAATATGTTCTGAGCCACAGGATTTCTGAGATGCACCATAATACTTTTGCAGCAGCTTCTTCATTAGAAGAGAGCTTGCCACAAAGAGATATTTGCCTGTCCAGTGATGATGACAAGGGTTCCCACCTGCCTTTATGATAAAGTCACTGAAATGAAAGCCCTTGTGCATCAAGCTTGCCATTTGCCTGATGTCTTCTAAATTCAATACAAGGGAAGAGGCAGATTCCAAGTACATGTGCAGTTGGAAAACTGCCATTAAGAACGTTTGCTTTTATACAATATATAATATTGTTCACTTTACAAAAGAATTCATTATAAGGTTCCTTTAATGAATTCTTAGAAACTTATGGGTTGGGGTAGTTACGTGTGGTTAAAATGATTAAGGAAAGAGAGGAGAGTTTAATCTGAAATGTGAGAGGCTCTTAAAGTGAGGTCCAAACTGAAAACCAAACTGTAGAGGCTCAGACATTGCCTAAGGAATCTTCCTGTGGAGCACTGCTCCACCAGTGGGCTGCCAGAAGGTTCTAAACCCTGAAATAACACAAAAGCTGGCACATGTGCCTGTACTAGAAAGTGCATTTGCAGAAATGGGTCATGACTTTCAGCATCTTAGAGAAGGTCTATACCCTCCAAAAAAATCAGTGGTTTTGTTAATTTTAGAAAGAGAAAGGAAACCCTCATAGAGGAAAAGTCAGCTTATTAAAATCTGATATAGAAATTATTATTCATTATTAAGCCCATGGTTTATTATTGTTATTTAGATTTAGATTTATGTATGTGTATACGTATATGTCTATGTATGGCACCTGGGGGTGCCAGGAGAAGGCATTGTACTTAGGAGCTATAATGAGAGGTGGTTGTGAGCTGCCAAACTTAGTGGGTGCTTGAAACTGAACTCACATCTTCTAAAAGACCAGCATATTTTAAAAATTTTTTTATTATTTATTATTATCATGATTGGTATGGTACTAGGGATTGAATACAGAGCCTTACCATCTGAGGCAAGCACGTACCTCTGAGCCTATCTCTGTCTCCAAATAAATATTTTTTGTGTGCTTGTTACTGTTGTATAGACATAAGTAATGTTCACTAATTATTTTTCTTCCAACAGCTGCTTTTATAATCTTACTATTTTTAATATATGCATACATATTTATCCATCTTACCAACAGAACTGCTTTGTTAGTACTCATACTTACCCATGTGTGCCATGTGTTAGGTCTAGAGAACAGAGCTCCCCAGTCACCACAGTACTATGCCTTCTGCAGAGCCATTGCAGAGGCATAGAGAACCTGCCCATTCAGCCATACAACCCCTGTAGACTATAGGCCAGACTGTTTCTTCCTTATGCAACTTCCCTCTTGACTTAATACCTTGGCCAGTTCAGTGAAACCTTCAAAATGCTTTCTACGTGGAAACTACAGGCAAACAAACAAAAGAAGCAGGCAAAAAACCAAACACTCTTCTCTCCCTCTCTCCCTCTTTCTCTCTCTCTCTCTCTCTCTCTCTATATATATATATATATATATATATATATATATATATAAAGCCCTGTACTAAATACCTTGTGCCATCACCTAATTTAATCATATATTGATATTATGTTCCTCAGTCCACTGACTAGAATCCCAAGCCTTAGTACAGTAAATTAACTTGTTCATTGCCATGTAGTTCATATGTGCCAGAGCAGTGATGAGAGCCCACAGTTTATAATATAAAACATAAGAAGTATTGAGGATATTTTCATGTTTGACTTGTGAATGTCATTGTATGAAAAGGCTTGCAATTGGCTCAGTCACTTCCATTGAAATGAACAGTTCTGGAAAACGAGAGGTGCATGATGCTCACACCTTGTGTGCAAATGCTGAGAGGTGGACATGAAAGACAAAGCTAAACAGGAGAGGGCAAGGACATTACCCCATAGTGGTAAGGACTGTGACCCTTCGGGGGACCTCCAACTCTGTGCCAGGCACCAGAGTGCCTTATGACTACAGTCCTGTAAACCAAGGGGCTTGTCTTTACATTTGAGCTGAGGGCAGGCTGTTTCCCAGGGTCTCACAGCTAGTGCACACTAGTTAGAATGGGAACCTGTGTCCATCTCAACCTCAGCTCCTCCTCTCTCCACTCTGTCATGGTGTGTTTTTCTTTGATCTTTTCGTAAAAGCTACGTGAGTGAAATAAGTTTTCAGGCATTCCCAGAGCAGCTTTTACTTAACACGTATCAGAAAACATCATTCATTTGGCCTGGAGTTTTTTTCACAGGCTACTTTTCCTGGTAAGAGCAGGAAGCCCAGGAATGCAAAAGATTAAACTTAATGCATGCAGGAGAGGAGGGGGAAGAGCCAGCTATGTTTTCTCAAGTAACACACATTTGGGAAATCAATCTTCTATTTAATGGGCCATACATACATTTAAAGCAATCCTACTTTTTCTGTCTATTGACTTAATGACCTTTATAATTCCATGCAGGGAAGACATTTTAAGACAGATTTCCTGATAAAGCTTTATTGTAGAGTCAATTAAAGTTGGGAGGGGTTCCATCTGTTTGAAAAAGTATCTGAGTGTACTGATTTCCTAAGCAAAAATGTGCATTTTAATGAAGCATTTTGATAACAGATATTTTCCCATTATGTTCAGCTTTGGAAAAAATTGTTTCCTTCTTCCTGAATATTGCCTTAGCACCTATTTGTTATTGGTTAGTTAAACAGTTTCCTCTATATTAATATGCATGGTTGGCACTCTGTAGCAATGGAATGAATTTAAAGAGAGAAAAGTTAGCTTCAGACTATGGGAAACCCCTCCATGCAGTAAAATTCTCTCTTGCTTGGCTTCTTTGAAAGACCCGTCAGCCACTTGGTTCCTCCCCGGCTTGTCTGTCTGTAATTCTCTTTTCAGAATAGACCCTTAAAAAGTACTATTTGCATTTGAAGTCTCTTGATTTGCATTTGGTTCTGTGTCCCCTTGGAATGGCCTAATTTTAATTTAAATTTCTCCGTGAAAACATTTTTTCCAGAAAGGTGAGCACAGAAGCATTTTCACACCAAGCCCTTTGGTGGGCATTCCCACTGTGGATCATCACACGGTGGAGTCTGGGACCCGGAAGGGGAGGCCCCCCCGCAAAGAGCTGCTGGAGTGGGAAAAGGGAGACAGGCTGTCGGCACCGAAGGGAGTGCCTCTTGTTCAGGTCCTTACTTCCCTTTCACAGCAATGTGCTTCGCAATGACCCCAGTCACAGACTGCTAATCACAGCGTCCAAGTGGGCTTACCAATCTTCAGTTTCTGGTTTGTCTTAAAATTAGAGATGACATCGGCATGCGCAGGAGAATGCCTAGTGAGCCTCCATCCAGAAGAGGTCTTTTGCCAGTGCTCCAGTGTGCCTGTAGCTGGGAGGTTATCAGGGACATGCTACAGTGTCATGCCCTGTCTCAGGCCATACCTAGTTCTTTTCATGTTACCATTTTTAACAGTCCATTCAACTAAATGAAAATGATATGATTTGCCTATCAGTAAATGAGAAGTGGACCTTGGATTGGTTAGGAGAAATAGGTGAATTGCCTGTCAGATTAGAGCTTCCTAAGGTCAAAGCTCCTGCTTTCATTTTGTAGATCCCAATCTTCAGGAAAGACCACAGTGGCCTAGAACTGGCAGTCCTCCAAGGATCCATGATGGATTGTCTCATGGACATCCATTGATCTCCTGAAGTTATGCATCATCCTGTTGTATGTGACAGTTCTTTTCTGGGGTTCAAGATCTACCCAAAACTAAAGAAAGAACATCTAGAGAGAATCACCAGTACTTAGTAGGCAGAGAATCACCTTGGATGCTGCAACAGGTTTCATTTTTCAAACACGGTACAACCACAGATACTCTTTGAAGGCCCAAGTTTTACTAAATCCACGTTTTCACCAGATTCATGAGCAGCGTCAACACATCTTTAAGACCTCTGTGCTGGAACTGCTGCGCCTTTGTTCCTGGCTGCTCCAGTGCTTCATTATTTATTGTAAACCAATGAGGTGTCTTATCCTGTGGCCCTAGGTCACCCTCTGACCCCTCCCTCATTTTTAGGGACTCTCCTGGCCAGGAAAGATGTCACTGTAGGGACCCTTATCAAGGGAAACTTCACTTACCTAGACCCCACCCCCACAGGACCTGAAAACAGGGAAGTATGCTGTGGACTTCCCAAACCTTGGTTCTTACCTGCGCCAAACTTCTCATTCATCTTGCCCTCCGTATACATCAGGTACCAACTCTCCAATCACACTTAACACTTTTACTGAGAACTATACTATGGCTCATATCTGTCCTCCAGCCCAGTCTCCCTTTGGCAGGTTCACCATTCATTGAGATGCTTGGGCCTTCTAGACCTTCAGCCTGTTATGTTCCCTGACTTCCAACCCCATCTACCCAGCAATCCACTCCCATCCTCATACCTACAGCATTGCTGTCTCCCCAAACCCCTCAGTCTCTAAACATTCAAAGACCTCTTTGTCCACTGAAAATACTCTTTTCACTGTTTTCCTTCAGAACCACTGCTTAACATCACCCTATGGCTGCCTTCTCAATACCATGTCATAGTTTATCTTAAAAAATCCATATCCCCGCCGGGCAGTGGTGGTGCACGCCTTGCCTTTAATCCCAGCACTCGGGAGGCAGAGGCAGGCGGATCTCCATGAGTTCAAGGCCAGCCTGGGCTACCAAGTGAGTTCCAGGAAAGGCGCAAAGCTACACAGAGAAACCCTGTCTCGAAAAACCAAAAAAAAAAAAAAAAAAAAAAAAAAGAAACATATCCCCAAATAAATTAGGAATTTTGATATTCTACGTTTTGAACGTCCAGAAAAATTAGGGTTACAGCTATTTAAGTAGCCAAACCCAAACTACAAATTATATATTAAGATTCACCTTGCCGGGCGTTGGTGGCGCACGCCTTTAATCCCAGCCCTCGGGAGGCAGAGGCAGGCAGATCTCTGTGAGTTCGAGGCCAGCCTGGGCTACCAAGTGAGCTCCAGGAAAGGCGCAAAGCTACACAGAGAAACCCTGTCTCGAAAAAAACAAAAACAACAAAAACAAAACAAAACAAAACAAAACAAAACAAAACAAAAACCAAGATTCACCTCAATGGTCCTAAAGTAGTATCCTCTCCTCAACCCATAGCAGAGCTACTGAATAAAAGGAAACTCAGCAAGGTGGGAATGGGGGTAAGTCATTTCAAGAAGGTATTAGGACAGAAGGTTTGAGAGTAAAGCTCCAAGACGACCATAGTGTGTGTCCTCCATGCCATCCCAGCTCACTAAAGGACTGGCTGGGAATGATGCTAGTCCAGAGGCCTCATTATCAGAGCACAATTACCTGGTTTTGGATGATAATAAAGGCAATTTTAGTCTTTGCTAGCCAAAGGCTTTGCATCTTTTGCCTCTTTCCATAGTTCTGTCGCTTGAGAGTGTGTTGTTGTTGTTGTGGTTGTTGTTTATTTATGTTATTTTTGTTGTTTCGTTTTGGGTTTTTTTTGTGTGTGTGTGTGTGTGTGTGTGTGTGTGTGTGTGTGTGTGACTTTTCTAACAAAAGTATCTTTAGTTGTAATTTAATGAAGGAAGACTGCCCCATGTGTCACTGACTGATAACCTCAGAGCAGCACTGCAATGAGCCCATTGCTAGTACCTCCGAGAGGGCCTGGGCCACAGTTGACTCTCATCAGCTGTGTGAATGAAGTGCGTTAAAATGAGCCCTGATCCCTAAGGCTTGGGGAGCATTGCAGCAGACAGGTTGGGGAGGAATGCCAGGAGCAGGAGAAATATCTTACCAGGGAAGAGCACGTCAACTAGTTATTCAATAACAAATGGTCAGCCCTGAAAATACATACAAATATATATATATATATAATGCATATACATATATACATACATATATCTCACATACATGAATGCATATAACAATAATTAATGAAAAAAGAAACTATGAATTTGAAAGAGAACAGGGGGGATATATCAGGAAGTTTGAGAGGAGAAATGGTGTGATTATACTCTCAAAAGAAAAGAAAAGAATTAAAGTGAAATAAAAGTAAAGAAATTAGCTGTGATTACACCCTAACTGTTTTTCTTGGTGTTCTATTACTACTGAGAGAAGCAAATGGTGACTGCAGAGGTTTGGAGTCCTCAGGCAGGCCCAGGGTAGAATGCCCTGTGTGAACCAGCTGTGTCAGCACAGGGGACATGATCTCTGAGGCTCAAATCTCTAGGATGGGCATACAGAGCTCTGGGGGCCCAGCCAAGCCTGTGCCAAACACGTGTGTTCCTGGTCACTTGCTTTCACGGCCATCCTGATGTTTTCTTCTGCTTTCTCCTTTAAGTTTGGGACTCGTTTCATCATCGAGGCCATGCAGGCAGCAGGGCACTCTCTCAGTACCCTCTTCTTATGTGGAGGCCTAAGCAAGAACCCCCTTTTTGTGCAGATGCATGCTGACATTACTGGTAAGCCTTGTGGGGGCAGGGGCATCTTCGGGTGGTCAGCAAATGGGTGTGGCAGGTTAAAGGCAGGCTGAGGCTAGGGGGCCATTGGTGGTGACTCAAGTTGTTAAGGTAGCTGTATAGTCTGTGTCCTCATAGTGGGGAAGATTGTTCTCATGTATGTCCAGTTACTGAACAGGACACCAAGGCTGGCAAGGACAGATCTTAATTTGAGCATTTACCCACCTTTTTTGAGTACTTCTGAACTAAGTCGTGTGAGGAATATTGAAGATACAGAAATGAATAAAACACGACCTTGGCTTTGTGGAGCTCAAGGTCTCTCCAGAAAGGCAAACAGCTAACAGACACAATAAACATAGTGTGGCAGGAGCTCTGAGTAAGAAAAGCATGGTGGGCACTTCACTCAGTTTTAGACTGTGTAGTACAGGGCAAGTGATTAGACTATCTTAAAAAAAAAAGAAAGAAAGGAAAAGAGAGAGAAAGAAAGGAAGAAAGGAAGGAAGGAAGGAAGGAAG
>CABHPH010137374.1:5290-41916 GCA_902168325.1 Peromyscus nudipes
CACACACACACACACACACACACACACACACACACACACACACACACGAGTATAGGCTCTTCTGTCCATCCCTAGAATTATGAATTTTCTCATTCAGTCTTGATATGAGGACCCGCCTGTCAAGTACACAGAGTTCCTGTTTATTTCTAGTACTGTATCCAAGAATGTATCCTCTCTCTGGGTTTGTTTGATACCCAGCCTAAACACACTCAACAGTGTGGTTGCACACCTTTTCAGTTACATTTGGCAATAATTTGGATTGCTTAATTCATCCCTTTTCTATTCTAACAAGGTTTTTGATTTTGGTTTTGGGGTTTTTTTTTGGGGGGGGGCTTCTTTGTTTGTTTTTTGTTTGTTTTTTGAAACAGGGTTTCTCTGTGTAGATCCAGCTGTCCTGGAACTCAGTCTGTAGACCAGGCTGGCCTTGAACTCACAAAGATCCACCCACTGGGATTAAACGTATATGCCACCAGTGCCTGGCCATTCTAACAAGTATTATTTTGTTTTGTTTTAGATTTATTTTATGTGCTCTATCAGGGCATCACATCTTGGTATAGATGGTGGTGAGCCACCATGTGGTTGCTGAGAATTGAACTTAGGACCTCCAGAAGAGCAGTCAGTGCTCTTAACCGGTAAGTCATCTCTCCAGCCCTCTAACAGGTTTTTAAAAATATTTGTTTACTGTTTCCATCCCCCTTTCTCTTCTCTCTTTTCAACTTTCTATTAATTAGATATAAAATCTCATATACATCTTCACAATGTTTTTATTTGAATTCTCTCTGTTTCTCATTGTGTTGGGTGGTTACGGTTGGGTTTTGTTTCTCCTGCTTTATTTTGGGGGAGATTTCCTGAGCTCTCACAATCCTCTTGAGTCATCTTCTGCCATGATTTAAATGCCCCAAGTTCTTTGACATCCTCATATTTCTTTCTTGCAGCATTCTGATTTTATAGGTTTAATTGACATCTTTCTGAAAGACGTCACAACACCTTTCATGCTTTCATCTCGGCAGGATAGTTCTTCCAAGGTTTTGGCTTTCAGCTACTTGATCTCTTCTATGTGCAATTTCTTGGTTTCTAGCTTATATCTGATTTAGTTGTGGTGTAGATTAAGGGGCAGAAATCTAGGCTCTGTGCATGCAGGCAGCTTCGCAGCTCTGTTTAATTACAGCACTACCATCTGCTTTTGTGCATGGGATCCTGTTATGGAAAGTCCTTCTATTTTACTTCTCTGGTAAAATAAACCTCTGATAATGTTCCTGGGCTGACACAGTTGCCTAGATGTCAAAGTAAGGAAGGGGCAGCTTTCAATCAACTTTCCTTTTTTGGAATATTATCCTGTAGCACCCTCTGTAGCATTGACAGAGATGGCTGACCCCATAAATCCATTGGCTCCTTTGGAATTCTTCAGATTAAATGGGATTGGTCCTTACTTTTCCAGCACGAGTTCAACTTAGGCCTTCTACCAGTCTGCCACGGTGCCCACTGCTCACCAATCATTAAATTTTTTTCAAAATGATGCTGCTTTTGTCTCCATTCTAATTCCCCTTGTACTTGCTGGCACGTGCCATTCAAAACATTCCTTCACTATAACCCAGCAACGTTTGGGAAGACTGCTTAATTCAATTCCTATTTTTAATTATAAAAAGAAAAACAACTTTATATCTCTATCCAGCTAATAAACACTTTTTGTCATCCGAGTCACTGATCAGGAAAGCCAAAGCACAGTCAAGATATCGGCATATGCGTATCTCAAAGCAGCACACTCAAAGATCGTATGTAGGGAGTTTAGCTAGACATCTTTTCAGCTAATTATCTTGCAAACACCAAAAATTCAAATTTACATCTCCAAAAATGTAAGTTTTTGTTTGTGAGTTAGAACTAAGTGCTGGGTAGAGTGTCTTTAAAAATGCTTCACAGAAACAAGTTCCCATGGAGTTCGTGTCTTCCTCTTCCTGAACTAGTGAACTGGAATCCATTCTGCCTGCATGAAAGACTACAGAATTGTAACAGTTACAGGCAGAAATGGAGGCAAAGCAACAAAGCAGCTTCTCCCATTTTGAGAATAAACACCAAATATAGAAGGAATACCAAAATGGGTGACCAATTTTTCTAAAAGACAACCAGGAAAAAACATCTGTCTCAACCAAAGGCTCTCCTTCTGATTAGGCTTTTCTTTTTTAATGGCTTGGACTTGTGGCTGGCCAAGTTCTTTGAGCTTCTCAATCTCCTTACCCTCTTTGCTCTCTCTAATTTGATAGTACAAGCTCTCCCAGATTGCTGTTGTCATTGGTATTGAAACACACAGCTTAGTCCTGATGACTCTCCAAAGGCAGACCTGAAGCTCTGGGCTGTGGTGTAATGACAGTGATAATATAAAGTCCCTTGTTGCTGCTTCAGCAACACGCACAATGAGGGTGTGATGTCTAGTCCTCAGATTTTTGTGAATGTGTTGGAGATTTTTTTCCATGATACAGGTGAACCTCATGATGCAGGGAAACAATTTCCCTGAGTACCTCTCAGATCAAAGGTTGATCCTGTGGTTCTCCTAGACAACTTGAAAATTAGCTTATAAATTATAATAAATTCTTTTATACCTAAAACTAACGGAAGTGACTCTGCTGCCCAATCCAATACTGCCAAATAATTGAGAACACTGTTCCCTCCCCATGTAAGTGTTGTTCCCCTTCATCTATCGGCTCTTTTCCACCTGTCTGTTCTTCTAACAGTTTTTTGAAACTATTCATTTGCCAGTATTTCCTTTTTTTAGAACATAATTCCTTACTCATTCTTTGGAAATTTCACATCATGTACCCCAAGCCTACCTACCTCCCCAATCCCTCGATGTATGCCCCTCAAAATTAATTAAAAATAAAACAAACAAAAAACCCACCTCGCTCATCCATCTTTTAACACCTCTTCTTTTTTTTTTAATTCAACTTTACATGTCAGTCACAGATCCCCCCCCCCCCCATTTCCATCTCCTCCAGGACAAAGACTCCCCCGAGAATTGAGATCAACCTGGTAGACTCATCCCAGGCAGGTCTAGTCCCCTCCTCCCAGGCTGAGCCAAGGGTCTCTACTAAGCCCCAGGTTTCAAACAGCCAATTCATGCACTGAGCACAGGACCCGGTCCAACTGCCTGGATGCCTCCCAAACAGATCAAGCCAATCAACTGTCTCACCCATTCAGAGGGCCTGATCCAGTTGGGGGCCCCTCAGCCATTGGTTCACAGTTCATGTGTTTCCATTCGTTTGGCAACTTGTCCCTGTATTCCATCCATCCCTGGTCCCAACAACTCTAGCCCACATAAACCCTCCTCCTTCTCGCTAAGTGGACTCCCGGAGCTCCACCCGGAGCCTGACTGTGGATATCTGCATCTAGTTCCCTCAGTCACTGGATGGGGTTTCTAGTATGACAATTAAGGTGTTTGGCCATCCTATCACCAGGGTAGGTCAGATCGGGCTATTTCTCAACTATTGCCAGCAGTCTATTGTGGGGGCATCTTTGTGGATTTCTGTGGGCCTCTCTGGTACTTTGCTCCTTCCTATTCTCATGTGGTCTTCATTTATCATGAACATTCCTTGTGTTTCCTCTCTGTACTTGATCCAATTGGGATCTCCCGCTCCCCCAAGTTCTCTTTCCCTCACCCCTCGCCCCTTATTACCCCCACTCATGTCCAGACTGTTCATGTAGATCTCATCCATTTCTCCATCATTGGGCGATCTCCGTGTCTTTCTTGGGGTCCTGTTTTCCAGGTAACCTCCCTGGTTTAACACCTCTTCTTACATCCTAGTGTCATTGGGAGCTGTGGTGTGTCACACAGTACACCTCTTTTGTTCAGTCGGCCCCACCCGTAAAATGTCCACTGCAGTGAGTCATTGGTCTGCTTTAGGGCCTCTAGTTTCTGGTACATGATCATCACTGGGTCTTCATGGAAACTCCTCTCAGATATCCTGTTTTTGCCCTGAGTCATGGAGATCCTGAGGTCATCGTTCTGCAGGACCAGTCTCTTCACAGACTCCAGTAGGTCATAGATGCAGCAGCTGTTAGAGTGAGCCAACCCAAGGCCCAGGTCTGGGTGGTTGCTGAGCTGGCCAGTCCAGGCCATTGGGACCACCCTCTCAGGTGACAGGCAGAGCCAATTCTCCTAGTCCCATGCCATCAGGGGCCAGCTCTCCCACGCCTGTGGTGAGGCGTGGGATCATCCTTCCGGAGTGCTGGGATCCGCTCTCTCATGGGGGTGCCGTGGCAGCTCTCCTGCTGCCTTGTCCAGCGAGGGGCGGGGTCAGCTATCCCTGGGCCAGTGAAGGACAGGGCTGGCTCAGCACGGCCCTCAGATTTCAACATGCATGGTTCCTCTGAACCCCTGTGGAAGAGGGCACAAGCCATGGACATCAGCCCGGACCCTGGCTGCCATGTTGGGCCATAGACCCAGACACGTAAGCCCTGTTCCTCACTGGCCCCGGGATAGCGGCCTAGGCCATTCAGGTTGGCATGGTCCCTGCTGTTTTGTTGTTGCTGGGTTTTTGTTTTTTGTTTTTTGTTTTTTCATTACCAGTATTTTCTACTGCTGTGAAATAAATTATGAGAAACCTAGTGATTTAAAACAGTATTCCCTGGTTCACAGGTCTCTAGGTCAGAAGTCCAGGCAGACTCAGCTAGGTCCTCTGCTTGTGTCTCACAAAACTGAATTCCATTTGCCAACCATGCTATGCTTTCATCTGGAAGTTCTGAGTCAGAATCTGCCTTCAACCCCATTTAGTCTGACAGGGAAAATCCAGTTTTCTTGATGTTGTAGGTTTAAGGGCTCTTACTTCCTTGACCACTGTCAGTCAAAAGCTAATCTTCCAGAGGCCCCAGGGGCCCTTCTCACATGTTCCTTTCCATCTTCAAGACAGCCAGAGAACCATGCTTCCACTCTGATTTGTCCTTCTGCTACAGGTCAGAGATGATTCTGACTTTACAGTGTTTAGAACACTCTAGCAGTCCACCACACATCATCTCCCTTTCAAATAGCCCAGTCACTTGATTAGTAACTAACCTCAACTGCAGTATCTTCTTTGCTGTGTGACAGCACATTATCACAAGAGAAAAAAAATATACAAGGGCAACAGTCATTAGAGTTACTCTTAGATTTCTGTATATTTCAGCCATTTCTCGCTGTGTTCATAATTTAATGTCAAAATCCATTTTTTATTATCTCATAGTCTTCAATTGGAAAGAAACTGGTATTATTCTGACATCTTTTTATAATTTTATATATTTACTTATTATTTAATGTGTATGGGTGTTTTGCTTACATGTATATTTGTACACCACATGCATGCCTGGTGTTCCTGGAGACCGGAAGAGGATGCCCTATCCCTTGTAATTGGAGTGATAAACCGTTGTGAGCTGCTATACAGGTAGCAGGACCCAGGTTCCATTCCCATGGGTTCTGGGAATAGGACCTGGTCCTCTAGAAAAGCCATTGCTCTTAACTGCTGAACCATCACTCCAGTCCCCCAGTATGGCATCTTGAATTAAAAGTCCTGTTCTCTCCTCCAGCTGAGCAAGATGCCCAAGGGGAAAAAGGCCAAGGGGAAGAAGGTAGCCCCGGACCCCGCCGTCGTGAAGAAACAGGAGGTCAAAAAGGTGGTAAATCCTTTGTTTGAGAAAAGGCCTAAGAACTTCGGCATTGGGCAGGACATCCAGCCCAAAAGAGATCTCACACGCTTCGTCAAATGGCCCCGCTACATTAGGCTGCAGCGGCAAAGAGCCATCCTCTATAAGCGGCTCAAAGTACCTCCTGACGTTAACCAGTTCACACAGGCCCTGGACCGGCAAACAGCTACCCAGCTGCTTAAGCTTGCTCACAAGTACAGGCCAGAGACAAAGCGGGAGAAGAAGCAAAGGCTGCTGGCCCGTGCTGAGAAGAGAGCTGCTGGCAAAGGGACGTCCCGACTAAGAGACCACCTGTCCTTCGGGGGGCGGGGTCAGTACAGTCACCACCTTGGTGGAGAACAAGAAGGCTCAGCTGGTGGTGATTGCCCACGATGTAGACCCCATTGAGCTGGTGGTCTTCCTGCCTGCCCTGTGTAGAAAGATGGGGGTCCCCTACTGCATCATCAAGGGAAAGGCCAGGCTGGGGCGGCTGGTCCACAGGAAGACATGCACCACTGTTGCCTTCACACTGGTTAACTCAGAGGACAAGGGTGCTCTGGCTAAGCTGGTGGAAGCTGTTAGGACCAATTACAACGACAGATATGATGAGATCCGCCGCCACTGGGGAGGCAATGTCCTGGGTCCTAAATCTGTGGCTCGGATTGCCAAGCTGGAAAAGGCAAAGGCCAAAGAACTCGCCACTAAATTGGGTTAAATGTACACTGCTAAGTTTTCTGTACATAAATATAATTACAAACTTATCTTCCAAAAAAAGTCCTAATAATACTTATAGTGAATTTCAAATTTATTTCTGTTATATCTTGATTGTGAAGCATGGAAATAGAGTTTCTCCATAAATGACTCAATGACCTTTGCTAGCCTCCATGTTCCTTAATTCAAGAAGAAGAAGAAAACTCCTTGCTAAATGTAATTTAGTGTGAGTTAACAATTAAACAATCTTAGCTAAATAATATCTATTGTCAAGGAAAATTGTGCTGGGTAGAGTTAAACAGGCACATAAGACTTCATGAAATGCCATTGCAATAAGCAGAGAGATCAAACTCAATTACACTGAGATAAGAACAGGAATTTGTGAGCATTTGGAAGAGCTAGTGGAAAAGCATCGCTTTGTGGGAATAGGGAAGTTAGCGACTGTGACTCAGCCACTGTATTTATTACTTAACATTTTTACTAAATCGGGATTGCCTTGCCTCAGAGGGTGGGGTTTAGGAGTCTTCTCCTTCTTGGTAATTCTTTTATCAAAGGGTTGGTGCCCATATTCTTCAGGAGAATTTTACTGGCTTTTGATACCATCAAAAGGCTGGAAGAATACTTGCATCTCAGAAAAGTGAGAATTTTCCACTGGAAATTTTCTGAAGTATTGTTCTAAGGCAAGGCAAGTTAGGGATCTGAAACCAGCAGGAAAAATGGTCTAAGGTTTAGTTGAGTTAAATGGCTGCTAAGGCCAACTTAGTCAATAGGGCAAAAAAGTTTAGAATTTATTTTTTTTACTCTATTCTAGTTTCTGTTGCTGTGATGAAAATACCCAGACAAACAGCAACTAAAGAGAAAGCTTATTTCAGTTCAGAAGTCCAGGTAGAGTCCATCATAGTAGGGACTTAAAGCTGTTAGTCACACCACATCTACAATCAAGAAAGGGAGATAAATGCATGCCTACTCACTCAGCTTGACCCTTTCACTCTTATACAATTCAGGGCCTGGCCCATGAAACATTGCTGCCAATATTGAGAATGGATCTTCCCACATCAATTAATACAATGAAGAAAAAACCCTCATTGGCATATCCACAGGCCAACTTCATCCAGAAAATCCCTTATTGATGCTCTCACTCTGGGTGATTCTAGATTGTATCAAGTTGACAGTCAAAACTATCGAACATGCCACTCTCTGTATTCCCCCAGAAGGTATAAAGGGCAGGAGGAAACTAAAGTGTGTGTGAATTTGAGTCTAATAACAAAGGTGAGGGTCTTAAATTCACAAATGTCTTCTAGATTCTTACTAGTCACTTCGGCAGTGGGTTCCCTGTTGGTGTCCACTACATTTACACGGTTACACGGTGTAACTTACACAGTTACACTGTAACTGAAATTATTTTACTTTTCTTAAGCTTAAGACACCACATTGGCACCTTCTACTAGAGTCCTTGGTTCTGCTTCTTCTCAGTCTTGAGTTTAATGAATTCTGTATCTTCTCTTTTCTTTTGTGCATATTTACTAGAGGAAAACATCGACTCTAGTATTCTCTGTACACCTTTACTCATTCTAAGTTGGCCTAGTCAGGATCACCATTACTGTAATGAAACACCGTGACCAAAGCAACTTGGGGAGGAAAGAGTTTCTTTGCCTTACACTTCCACATCACTGTTCACCATTGGAGGAAGTCAGGACAGCAACTCAAACAGGGTAGGAACCTGGAGGCAGGAGCTGATGCAGAGGCCATGGAGGGGTGCTGCTTACTGGCTTACTCCCTACGGTTAACTTGCTTGCTTTGTTCTGGAAACCAGGACCATCAGCCCAGGGATGGCACCACACACAATGGACTAGGCCCTCCTCCATCAATCACTAATTAATAAAATGCCTTACAGCTGAATCTTATGGAGGCATCTTTTCCATGATTGAGGTTCCCTCCTTTCAGAAGACTCTAGCTTGTGTCAAGTTGACATAAAACCTGCCAAGACAGAAGCCAAACATTATATCCAGTTCATTTATCTTTTTTCCTTCAATACCTCAGCATATTCCTATGTGTTACAAAAAGCAAAATAACTGAAGATTTCTGGTAGATTAGGCCTCCCTAGCTCTGTATTTTCTCCCACACACCAGTCCCAGGTAGGCTCAGTCATCACCAACCTATCTCAATGTTCATCACTCCTAGACTAATTACACACATCCATGTTGAGATTAGCAACTGACTTCTCCCTCTGACTATAATTAGCCTTCTTCCTTCTAGGCTAACACTGCAAGTCTAGCTTTTTTACATCTCGAGTTGGGGATACAGTAATTTACTGACACCTGTCTTCTACAGTCAATAGCATCAATAATTCATTCATTAAACAAACTTATCAATTCATTAAGCTCAATCAGTTTTCCTGGGGAAAATATGCCTTGACATTTAACATGAAGGATAATAATGTAAATTCAAGGAGAAATTTTAATTCTCCAAGTTAAAACATCTGCAAACGTATTACTCTTGTCATCAAAATTTCAAAAGACGAAGAAAGAATATGGGACAGTCACCTGACTCTGAGGCTGCTTCTAAAGTTTTAACTGTCAGTTATAAAGACAAATGTCATTCAGCTAGACTACAGTTCTGTTTAGCAATCTGCACTTCCTCCTTTCAACTCCCATGAGAACAAGAATACTGTTACTTTTACTATTCCTCAAAATGGAATTAATGAACTATAGTCAACTTATACAATTTATAATTTAAGTATGAGACCTTTTTGAAAATAGTATTTATCACATATGAAGCAAATGTCATTCTAAACAAAATGTAATAGCTTAAATATTTATTGATGTTTGATTTTTAAATTCGTAAATAACTATATGCATACACACACATTAAGGAGCATGGAGGATGGTAGGTAAAAAGTGACTACAGAATGTATCTTTACTATGAAACCTGACTCATTCTGTTACATAGAAAATACGAATTGTCATTCATTAATTCTGAGTTGTTAAATTATAAATACTATTGTATAAAATGAATTTACGATTTATCTTGTCCTCTTAAAAATCCTAAAGGGGTTTTCTTAATATGTAGTGTTTTTCTTTGCTAACACGTTTGACTGATGCTAATGTTGGAAGTATGGTAGTGTAGCTGTTAGCCCTTCATTACTTAATAAGAAAGCAAAACAAAATTAAGTCAGTTCAAACCTTGGACCTGAGGTCCCATGGTGTTATGCTCATGCCTTGCCTTGTCAAGCTGCCCTAACCATCATCTTTACACTGGGGTGGGACTTTTGCCATTTTTTTCGGGTTTTTGACCTGATCTAGTTGTAGTTTCCTCCCTTGATAAGAGAGTATCGAAGCCGTCCTTGTTCCTGTAACCCACCAAGTAGAGCTTTCTCCTACTTTCTTAGAGAGAATCCAGAGACATGACTTCTCATTCAGTAACCATGACTCAAACTGTTGACTAATATTTTAGGATAGCTCTCAACTCAGAAGATAGAAACGAAGTTCAGAAACAAATTGTAGATTGTTGGGTCAACCTTTCATACCTTGAAAAAAAAATCTAACTCTTTAAAATGGAGCTTTATAAGTTTAGAGGCTGTGGATACTGGGACAGCACATCAAATGTCCAACCCCAACATGCAATTTAAGTTTCTCCTAGCTTTAAGACCGACACAGCACACCACACCACACACACACACACACACACACACACACACACACACACACACACACCCCTAGCTGAGCTGCTTAAAGCTAGCCCTATTTTCTCCATCTTCCCTCAGCGACTTACTCATTGTATGCTGTTGTGAGCCACTGGAAAACGTTTGTGGAATTCTGAACATCAACCACCATGCTAAGTTTTCTGATAATGGATGAGAAATACGCAGAGAGTAACTTTAGCCTCTGGAGCCACACTGTAACTGGGTCTGCGACTGCCCCAACGTACTGATCTCACCAGTTCTGCCTGTGAGCAAATCAGCAACAAGAGTAAGGAGTTTACCGATGTGCCTGTGGCCCGGGCTTTGAAAGTCTGCAGGTAGACTTCGGAAATCTCTCCCGCCCCTACTATAGCAAGGCACACTGGAGCACCTAGGACAGAGCTACCGTCGCCAAGGCAACCGCGCTGCACGCTGTTGCCATAGAGACCCAAGGCGCCTCAGAAAGCCTAGCTCAGTGGCGCCTCGGCCGCCGGGGATGCTTCGGGGAGGCAATAAAGCCTCAGAAAGGCGAAGACACTTGAACGATAGCCTCAGCTGGCAGCAAGACCAGGCGCTGAGTAGCAGCATCTATCTCCTGCGACAGATCGGCCCTACCGGCTTTCTTCTGAGGGAGGAGGAGCCAGAAAAGGGGAATTTCCGAGTAAGGATGGCACTACCAATCTTCCTTGGGGATTTGGGGACAGGAAGGAGGGAAGGGGTATAGGGGAGGTGACCTAAGCCAACTCCCGCAACCCTGCACACACAGGAGCCTCACCAGAGGACGCATCTCCACAAATGCTCCCTAGACTTTAAAACTAGGCAAGTTATAAAAGGAGAGAGTATTTACCAGAAAAGGTTCTTCCTTGATAGTTAGGAACTCGAACTGCGTTCAACTCCTGTAAGACGATGGACCTTGAATTTAGTATTAAAAACAAATCTAGGAGAGGGTTATAGGAATATATATATATATATATTTGGCTTGTGGTACGTGTATTCCTGGACGCCTTGTTAGTGGTCACCAGCCCTGTAAGTCAAATCTTCTAAAAGTTTGCTCCTTAAAATCAGGTTCTCTATAATGCTTTCTAACTATGCTCGTTTTCTTTTTACTGGCTTTTAAAACTATAACAGCTCACTAAAGAGCAGTTTGAATGTTGATACTTTGAAAATTTGTGAGTGAATAAGAGTTCCATTTTATTTTGCTGGAAGAGAAGAGATGTTTCATATTTACATGCTCTCTTGTCTGTCAAAGATGAGCTACTGAATACTTCTCAGTTGCTTTAGAAATTGAAACTTATTGCCTCCTAGTTGAGTACTGAATACAGTTTAACACTCTGTACTTCGTCCAAAGCATGCATTCTTACTTTGCTGATCACACAATTTATTGAGTTTAAGGAACAATTTTAGATTGTATAGTCTTGAATAAGTCGAATCCTCTCTAATGAAAGTAGTTCAGATGCCTGCCCCCAAATTCAGAGTGAGCAAACTGTCTTACAAAAGACAAATGCCTTTAACTCTATCCCTTAAAAATGTAATGGTTTGGGGTGAAAGCTTTTAATTTTAGATTTAATTCCATCGGAGTACAGATGACCTTTAAAAAAATGTGTTAATTCATAGTGCTACTTGTTGACCAAGGCAAAGAATATAGAAGTGAAACAGCCTAGAAAGTCAAGAAAGGATATTCCTCAGAAGGTCCCAGTCAATCACAGATCCAGTTCAGAGTCACTAAATTAATGCTTTAGATCTCTTTTAATAAAGTTATTTTATCAACTTAGTTTTATCCTAACTCTAAAAATTAACTGGGATTTTTTTTTTTATGTCTTACTTTTCTTTTAAAGATTTTGCTAGGAAACCCTCATGAATGCAACTGCCCCACATTTCTGAAGAGTGGGGAACTGTGTAAGCACATATGCTGGTGAGTGAGACTTAGCAATGATCTTCCACAAAGAAACACATCTTACCACTTTTCATGGTTTGAGTATAGCAAGAATAAAGAAGCTTGGTATTGGGGGATTAAAAGTTAAAATAGCCACACTTTACCAATGTATTTCTTAATATTCCAAGTATTGCAATTCAGTCTGAAAAGTGAGTAAATCAGTAGAAAAAGTTTAATAATATAAAGTAGAAAAATATTAACACATAGCATGTACACAAATGTAAAATCTAATGATCAAATCTATGGTTACTCTTGAGACAATACTTTCTTCAACAACTTCCTGTCTCCTGAAATACACTATCATGAAAATCATGTTGCTTTCTATATTTCAGGTTTCAGACATTTTTCACTTTCAATATAAATATTTTGAGATAAAAATGAGGACTCTAACTGAAGGTCATTTCTCAAATCTGAAACTTCTACAGTGTTAGGGAAACCTATGTATTGGGTAATTATCTTCCACACATGGAAGACAATCTCAGCATTTAGTAGGCCCAACTTAAGCTTGCTTCGCCCTCCTATACTCACACCAACAAATCAGTAAATACACCCCTTTGAAATTGTTTTCAAAATTTTAGATGTATTTTATCGTGGTGTGTGTGTGTGTGTGTGTGTGTGTGTGTTGCCTTCCTGTTTGTATGCATATGCACCGTGTGAGTGCCTGGTGCCTACAGAGGTCTAAAGAGGATGTTGTATCCCCTGGAACTGAAGTTACAGATGGTTGTGAACTTTCATGTGGGTGTGGAGAATTGAACCCAGGTCTTCTGAAAGAACAAGGGCTCTTAACCACTAAGTCCCTGTATTCTTTGCAGCCCCAGTAGATACATTCTTATAATTTATAACCAGTCATGATAGCACATACCTGTGTATCTTGCTTTCTAAGGCCTTGACTTACCAGGTTTGAGACTGTTCCATTTTGGTCACTTTTATTGAATCTCTGCTAACATAGGTTATTGGCTGTGTCTGAGAGAAAGATAAAGATATTGTCCTTTCAAATGTACAGCGTATCACTATAACACTTACGATAGGTGTCTCCAATATTATTTTATGACAAGGCACGGTATGGTCATTGTTTTCTGATTTTAATATACCATAACTCATTTCATATAATATTTAATCATAAACTAAATGCAAATATTATCCAAGTATATAGTGTACATTAATGTTAATGTAATTAATGCTGATGCATTAAAGTATATATTTCCTCCCTCTTTAAAAGTCACAATTTTAGTGAGAGTTGAAAGTTTTCTATTGTACACTAAAATGGTAGATGTAGAAAAACAATTAATTGTCACTCACTTGCAAGGAAATTAAAGAAAGTATTGTGAATAGCTAAATTTCTTCACTATCTTTGGAAGGACTGTGTCTTGAAATATAAATGCACTCTCTCTAATCAAACTCGTTAGCACAAACATAATTTGCTTGTCAATTTCAATATCAACTTATTTTAAAACACAACTATGATTAACATAAAATTAAGTTGAAGTTTATTCATAACATTTTTTTGCATTACAAGTCAAATAATTCTCTTTATAGTCTACATGTTTAAACAATGTGTCTTGAGATTGTATCAAAATTAATGTTTTAATTTTTTTCTACTTGTGAATATTAGGGTGTTGTTGAAAAAATTCAAGCTTCCCAGGGACCATGAATGTAAGTTTCTGGTTTTTTATTTTCTAATCTTTTGCTAATTTGAAATGAACAAAAAAAAAAGAACTTTTTATTTAAACATATTCTAAACTCAAATGCTTATTTTCCTAGAGAACCTGGAAACTATCTCTCCCCAAACAGGTTCTTCTTAAATAAAAATGCAAGTTTTGCATATTACATTCAGACTCAGATCCTTAAAAAAACAGGGATGAGGACCGTGGGATGGCTCAGCAGGTAGAATTACTTGCAGCACAAGCCCAAGGACGTGAATGCAGTCCCTGAACCCACATGTTGGAAGGAAAGACAGGACTCCTGAAATGTCCTCTGAATGTCACACGTACAATGTGGTGCTTGCTCAGCTGAAGGTGCATGCACATATTAATAATGAAAGTACATAAAAACTGACACGGAATAACAAATGTTTCCTTGAAAGTTTGCTCAAAATTTAAATTAGAAAAGCAGAGATGAAACAATGGCATTATTTGGAAGAAAATAATTTACCTTGTCCTAAGCAAAGATTCATAGTGGTTTGCTGTGGGATGGTCTGTATGGCAAATGTGTTGCTCTGATTGGTCAATAAATAAAACACTGATTGGCCAGTGGCTAGGCAGGAAGTATAGGCGGGACTAACAGAGAGGAGAAAAGAACAGAAGGTGGAAGGAGAGCCTGTTAGCCGCCGCCAGGACAAGCAGCATGTGAAGATGCTAGTAAGCCACGAGCTACGTGGCAAGGTATAGATTTATGGAAATGGATTAATTTAAGATATAAGGACAGTTAGCAAGAAACCTGCCACGGCCATACAGTTTGTAAGCAATATAAGTCTCTGTGTTTACTTGGTTGGGTCTGAGCGGCTGTGGGACTGGCAGGTGAGAGAGATTTGCCCTGATTGTGGGCCAGGCAGGAAAACTCCAGCAACAGTGATTTTATATGCAAATTTTGTATAGAACAAATAAAAATTTTCAGATACCAGTATTACCATGACACATAATTGCATTTAAAACTACTTTGGCTAAACCAGGAATGATGGTGCTCTCCTTTAATCCCAACACTCAGGAGGACTATCTGGTAATTAAGCATTCAAATATATTCAAATATATTCTTCTTCAAACCACCACACATACTGACTTCTCCTTCTATTTCCTCTCTAAACCTAGAAATCACACAATTCTTTACTCTTCCATGTCTAGTCATTCTGCAGATCCTGTTTATTCTACACCCTACCTATTTCTAAGTGTTCCTATCTGTGGAATTTGTACCATTGTTCAACCACCATAAGCCTTTATTCCTCATCTCTACAGCTTCTCTGTTTTCACAGCCTGCCCTTTGCGCCTCCTTGGTCATCTCTTCAAATCCTGTCTTGCATGATGGCAAGGTTGTATGATCTCAAACATATTTTCTTTTCTATTTCCACATTAAATGTTTGACTTCCTCCAAAAGTCTCATTTTTGCAATTCTTCATACTGTTTTTCCATGTCATTTCACAAGCTCCTATATTCCATTTGAAGAACAGAAATAAACAGCATTTATATATGGATCATTCTAATAATTCATGTGGGTTTTTTTCATTTCTTAAAGGCAGAAGCCATTGTTTTTCTAACTGTCAATTCAGGAAGTATAAAACTATTTAGATTGACTATATATTAATTTTGAAATTTTATTCTTCCTAATGAAATAAATATTTTGAATATTGAACCTCTTTCTCCCAAAAGTATATTCCTCATCAAACTTAAATATATTGTCTAGTGCTTTCTTTTGAATGCAATGATGTACAAAATCATCTGTCATTCTATTACATTGTTTATAGATAAATAAAAACCACATTAAAACTTTCAAATTACTATCATAAGAATATATGGAACTTTATTTTCTATGTTGCTTTTATGATTTTATATATGTGCATATAAACATAAACGTGCATATACACAGAAACCTGTTTTGTTGGAATTCTGTATTCTGCTTTCCCCACACAATTTCTACCACTTCCTACCTTCAAGTCTATGTATTTGTCATAAATTCACCGAATGACTAATGTTCCACTGAATATGGTATATCAAAATGAACCTCCTATTATTCAAAATTTATTTCATTTCTTCTTTTTATATTCTGTTAGATGAAGCTTTCTTGTTTTGATTTTTTAGCCTAACAGATCATTATTTTTTAATAGACATATTAAAAATTTTTGTTTACTTCTTGCTTCTCAAACAAATTGCTCTTTTAAGTACTTTTTACTAATTTACAGTGAGTTCAGAAGTGTATCAATATTTTTGTGTTTTTAGGTTCATGTTCAATAGAACTTAAAGATACTAACTACATATTTAAGTCTCTAATAAAAATAAAGATACATAGAAACATTTTGACTTATTAATATTACTGTAATTTTAGACAAAAACAGACTAAGTCATGCAAAATGAAAAGAATGGCAGATGCAAATTCATAGCCAATTATTCATGACTACTAAATTAAGCAGGAGAATTGTCTCTGCTCAACCACACGTCAAACAATTATATACAGAAAATCCAACAATGCCTCCAAATAGCTTTTTAAATATAGAAAATTTATACTTCCATTTATCATTTTTTATTTAATAGATTTCATTTAATGTCTCTGCCTTATTCTTGGTTTAATTCACTTGAAGGAAGGATGAAAGTGTTTTCTCTCAATAATTTACTAAAGCAACTGTGTGGTGATGCAGAGATGATTAATTCAAACCAAACAGTGTCCTCCAACCTGCACCAACACAACCACACGTGGATTCCATAATAACAAAAACAATAGAAGAGCCAGCAAAAGAAATTTGAAAGACTATTGTCATTATTTAAAAAAAGATAACTTAGAAAGGATTGAAACTATTCACACACAAAAAGAAAAAAGAAATAGGTTTAACAGTACAAAGAAACCATATGTTTAAAAAAATCTAATAAAGCCTAGAGAAAACATAAGGAGCATATTTGCAAAGAAGTGTAATTTCTGAAATGTTTTGAAAGAATTTTCAGTTTCATTCCAATAATCAGTCAAAGGATAATTTATGCATAGAGAAGTCTAAATAGCAAATGGAGATGGGTGATAGCCTTGCAAATTTCATTAGACTCGGGAAAGAAGTGAGTTAAAAATAAGGGAGGAGCACACACTAAATAAAACTTAATAAATATGCAAACGCTCTGTTTGCCTCATGCTCACAAGACCACAGGAACATTAAATAAGTGATACTTTATTTGTGTAATAAATTGAGGTTGGTCAACAAGGCTAGCTGTTTGTTCTTATCTTGCAGAATATTCTTGTTGGTCTCCCACATTACCTTTTCCATACGATTGCAAGTGTTTCTGTTATTTTCTAATATGTGTTATACCACACAGAACAATTCCTGGGCAGCTGCTTCTGTGAAATTTTTTTTTTTTAAAGAAAAGCAGATGTTGTTGTTTCTCTATGACAAACAACCCTCCTCCAAGTCCTGGGTAATTAATGTTGATTTCCTCCCACAGACCACCTGCACCTGCCGCGTCACGTCAGATAAGAAACGAGGTTTCTTTATTGAAACAAAAATACCATTTATTTATTTTATTTATTTATTTATTTATTTATTTATTTATTTATTTATTTATTTATTTATTTATTGCTGTTCCTTTTTTGGTGTTTAATTGGAGAGGAGTCTTTCCAGGAAAACAGAGCTTTCACACTCCTGCATAGAATATTTAACTTACATGTATTCAAAATATACAAAATAAATAGAACTCTGGGGACTAACAACTGGAGTTTAAATTGTGCTCTGTTATGGAGAGAGGGCAGGCAGGGGAAGGAGCCACAGACAGGGAGAAGGAATCTCGGGTTCCAAGATTAAAACTACTTACAATCAGCAGCATAGTTGATTGTAAGAACAGCAGGGTGGAGAAAATCCCTAACTCAAGAATGTACACCCGTAGGGTACAGGCAGAGCAAAGCCTAATGGGCTGTCCTGCAGAACTCTGTCCACATCTGACATGAACTTGATAACCAAAGCACTCCTTTCTATGGATACAAAACTAAAACAGAAAAACAGGCACAACTAATCTACCTCTCTATTATCCGCTCATTTAACTAACAGCCAAACATACCTATTCACACGCCCCTATTTTCCTCTTCTGTATTCTTACTACTGTTCATTTTAATGCACTTAAATATGTATGTGTTTGTGTCTCTGTGTGTATGCCCCATGGGGGGGGGGATGTTCACTGAGGCCAGAAGAGAGTATTGGAATCTCTGGAGCTGTAATTGCAAGGGTCTGGGAACTGAGCCTGTGTCCTCTGCAAATGTAATATGTGCTCTTAACTAATGAACCATTTCCCCAGCCCTTGTATACTGTTGTATATTGATGAGGTATTTGTTTACAGGTACATGAAAAGACCAAAATGTCACCATGATGTCAAAACCAGGGTTACCATTGTCACATCTCAAGTCTGTGATATATCCCAGACTATTTTGAGAAACAAGTGGGGGAGGCAATTGAATTATTTTTATAAATTACTCTTTTCTAACCATTTTTCTTCCAAAGAGAACACAAAGAAGCGGTCAGTGTGACCCTGATGATCCAACTAGTACTATCTTTCTAGCATTTGAAAAAAAAATATAACTCACTCTGCTATTACATCTTCGTGTTTCCTTTCTTGCCACCAAATTCTAAGGCCTTGATATTTTTCACTAGCTGCTTTCCAGTTGGGTCTTGTGGAAGGAGAAATAAATAACTTGCTACGGGGGATACATCAGGTTCAAACTCCCCAGCTTGGAGCAAGTGGTGAGAATGCACGTGGGGAAGAAGATGGCTGCCTTAAACAGAAGGATATCAGTGCAGAGGACATCTGCCCCATTTGTCAAGAGGTGCTGTTGGAGAAAAAACTCCCCATCACCTTCTGCAGGTGATAGATTGATCCTTAGATTCTAAAGTCTTAGGAAAATTCTAGTCTAATATTCATAGGAAGTTACATTATGAGTTTCCTTGAGAGACAAAATAAAGCTTCCCCTGTGTCTAATTCCTATTTCCTTTGTGTTCTTTTGTTTCCTAATATGTGTCTCATGAGACGTACTGCTCTAAATATTTCTAGGGTGTGTGTCTTAACTCCACAGTTATTCATCCCTCTGCTCTAAGTAATGAAGAATAGGAAGACTTTTCCGGTTTTTTAAAAAGCCCTTAAAGGTTTATTTTACATTTATTTATTGATTGATTGACTGATTGATTGATTGATTGATTAATTGGGGGAGGTAGGGGCACATACATGCCTTGGCATGTTTGTAGGTCAGAGGACAACTTGCAAATGTTTCTTTTCTCCTTCCACTTTGTGTGTTCCAGGGATCAGTGTGAACTCAGGTCACTGCGCACCAAGTACCTTTACTCACGTGGCCTTCTCATCAGCCCCTGTTTTTTTCTTTATAGAGGGGAGGGGAATGATATATGACTGCAACAATATTTTCTGAATGTAAATATTATTTTACTTCGAAGTTATAAATGTTCTTTTCAATTTTTAAGAAATTCTGTCTTCTAACTTAAATTGTTCAAATTTTTACTTAGTAAAGTCCTCACTGAGAGAATGTCACTCATGCTATTTTCCATGACACTCCGAAGTTGGACTTTAAAAATTGAAGCAGCCATTGGCTGCTGGAAAACTTTTCATATTTTTTCTCTTGCGTGCTTGCCAAATAGTTTACACCTATTTTGCACGTTAACATGTGGTTGCTTCCATCGAATATTGAAAAACTGCTCACTACTTCCCCAACATAATTTCTCCCAGCTGAGGTTGCTCAAGCGTTTAAGGTGCTACATGATTTCTCAAAAAAAGCAAGAGAGAGAGAAGGAGAATAGGACTCCACCCTCTATTTAAAATCACAGCTTTAATTTTCTTTTGTGTTGAAGCTGCTCTCATTCTGGCCCTATGAATGAAACGTAATTTATGATGTAAAACTTTTTACCATTCCCTTTAATTCTGATAAAGATGACAAATTATATTTTAGTCTCTTTGTAATCCAGCTGTATCTATAAATCAGTTCAAAGTGCATTTTTATAAGGAATAAAGATGGTCCCAGAGAGACTTTTAATTTAAATGAGTGTTTCCAACAAATACATACAATGAGTGGTAAACTTGAATTTTTATTTCTGATAGATTTGGCTGCGGCAATAACGTTCATATAAAATGCATGAAGATCTTAGCTAGTTATCGAGACATGGTGTTGAACAGCTCCATGTTAAAATGCCCGCTGTGCAGGGAAGAGTTTGCACCGCTAAAAGTTATCTTGGAGGAATTCAAAAACTCTAACAAATTGATGACTATGTCTGAGAAAGAACGACTAGACAGACACCTGGGAATTCCCTGTAATAACTGCAGACAGCTACCCATCGAGGGGAAGTGCTACAGGTAAGTCCCCAGCAGAGTCATAATCAGCGTTAGAGCGTCTTTAAGCTGCCCCATTTCTCTCCTCCATATTTGCCTTGTGCGATGACAGCTGGTTTGGGACTTCATTTTATTTCCCTCACTTTTGCAGGAGCATTGGCTTTGCGTTCTCATATGGGTTGACGGCGAAGCAGCATCTGGAAGCTCCGACGTTATTCTCATGTCTTTGGCCCAGCTGAGTTTCCATGTTCAGGGTCCGGCTAGATATCTCACGTCCTATAATATTTTGGACTATGGATGAGGGGGGTCATTGCCAAAGTCTCCTAATAGTAATAGAATAGTAATTGACGAGACTGGCTGAATTTTTCATCCATTTCTACCTGCCCCAAATTACAGACTCTATTCCATCTACTTTGAGTATTGGCTGTGTTTTCGTTCATATTTACCTCAGTGATAACAAAAGCAATGCTATTAGTAGAGAAAAAAGTTTGACTCTTTTATGTACAACCCCCAAACCTTCCTATAATTGCCACCACTACACAACTGCTATGCCTTGATAACTATGTTTTCTTGAATAACGTTTTAAGTTATATATTTTTAAAAAACGTTTTGTTTCAATCTTCACTAAAGTTTTTCTGAAATAGATCAATGTACTTATTATGATGAGACAAATTAAATATTTTTTTAACTTTCTGATAAAACCAGAATTTTTTTCATCCCAATAGTACTTTATTCCTTTTTTTTTCTATTTTAATCCTGTTTTTCTATGTGACACAGAAGGAAATTAATCATTTTAATGGAAATCAGTATGGGAAAATGGCTGTCCTGAGAGGGCCCCAGAGAGCCATCTAACTCGAGCAAGAGAAGGACAGAACTTGTACAGACATTTAGCATGAGGTGGGCTAGCTCAGGAATGTTGGTCTTTGGCAGCTGTTGTGTGGACAGTTCCATCATTTCCATGAAAAATGAATTGGAACAGTTAGGGACCAAATACCGTATGTGAGAGAGAAGGCTGTGAAGAGGAGCCATGGGACAAAGCAGGAAATTCCTGGCCCTTGTACTCAGGTATCCCTCAAAGGGTTAATGTGTGGCTCAGCTGATTGTATGCAAGATGATCAAACACTGCTGTCATGGATTTGTGGAGGGTGGTCAACTCCTCTGCAGGGTGTTGTCTGTTTTCTGCCCTGGTGGACTGTCCTTTCAGAAACGGCTAAGGTAACTCTTTCTGCATCATGCTTCCCTGCTCCATGCTCAAGTCTCATCTGAGGATGGCTTCTCATGACTTGTCCATGGATTTGGCTAACAACTACTAGTAACAACTTATTCTTTGATTACAAATAAAAGCTGCATGTGTGACATGTGTGACTCCATCTTCCACTCTTTGTTCAAGTAATCAAACGTTTCAGACAACCCAAAAGGCTAATTCTGTGAAATACAAGCAATAGTTGCCTCTCCATTAGTGTGTCATGACGCAGCTGACTCATCTTTTAGGCTAGTTCATAAAACATTGGAAGTGTGCTACAGTGCAGAGTTATGTAAGTTTTTATCCCCACCTACTCTGATGTATCAAGAGAACTGCAGCATTGCTGGCTTGTGATGTTGATTACTAAGGAACTATACATATGAGTAGTGATAATAAATAAATTAACACTTGGGTCTTCTGAAACATCTGAGACATATTTTTCTTATTTCTCAGGGTAATAGCTTTCTAAACATTAGAAAAATTGAATTTAAAAATCAACTTGTTTGGCTAATGCCCACAATATTTATTTGGTGAATTTTGTAGCAAGTAAACTGAAATCCTATGTGGTGAGATTTTTTGCTAATAGTATAAGCTTGAAAATGGGCTTCTGTGAAAAGCTACATTTTAAAATTATGTTAATAGCTTTTGTTGAGACTTCATACATTTATCTTTTTGTGTGGAGGAAAAAAGAATATGATTCTGTGGTCAAAGATTCCTGCTAAATGTAACCCTATCCTTCATGAAACAACTGGAAGTTAGTGCTTCATAGACATATGACAAATCATAGGTCTATGAGCTTAGGTCCCACGGAACGTTAGAGAAAGAAATCAGTGGGGCCTATATTGATCTGGAAAGGCATCATAGAAAGGACTTGGAGGAGGCAAAATAGTAAGTCTCCAAGCATATCCACAGGCTTATCACAGAATTTGAATGTCTGGCTACATGTCAGGGGAATTAAGATTACAACAGAGTTAAGTCTTCTTATTAATTAACCTTTAAATAAGATGACTCCAACCTGGATAAGCCCAATATAATCACAAGGGCTCTTGAAAGTTAAAGAGAGCATGGAAAGTGACAAGGAAATGTGACTATGGAAGAATGGCAGATAGTGCCATTAATTACATTAAAAATGGAGTAAGGACCAGAAGCTAGGAAGTGTAAGCCACCTTTAGAATGTGGTACGGTCAAGGAAACAATGTTCCTCTGAAGCCTCAGAAAGTGACACAGCCAGCCCAGCACCTTATTTTTATCCTTTTGAGACTCATCAAGCTTCCATTCTATGGAACTGTCTGATAATGAATGAGTGTTATTTAAGCTAACAAGCTTATAGACAACCCTACAGAAGCAATAGGAAATTAACTTACAATGTAACCAGAGTGGATTTTGCTATGTGTGGATCATTCGCAGGAAGATGAGTCAACACCATGGCAGTGACTGGGTTTTTCTCTCTCGTGTTTTGATGTGTTGTGTTTCAGGTGCACTGAGTGTGTGGAGTTTCACTTATGCCAAGAATGCTTCAACAGCTGCTGCCATCTTGCCCACACTTTTGCTTTTCGTGAGGTAAGGTGCGCACTCAAATTGAATGTGGCATTTGTCATGTTGTAATGATCAGTAGATCTAGGAGCACAAAAAGTACATGACACTCTGCAATGAACTAATTGACTTTTAATTTAAAAATTACTTTTTAGAATTCTCTTCTGTGCACAAAGCAACCAATTTTTGTACCGATGCTTTACAAAATAATAAGCACTGTATCACAAAGAAACCTTAAGAACAGGCCCTGTAGCCCTCAGCCTGAAAATGAATTATAGAGCCCCCAGTCTGTGGGCAGGCTTATCATAACATTTCTGACAACCATTATGATTTTCAATTAAGATTTCTCATGCCCACAATAATAATACATAGAACTTCCAGGCATCCTTTGAACTATACATTTTAAAAGCATCTCTGGAAGTCAGGTGTGGTTGCACAGACCTTCATCTCAGCATTCAGGAGGCTAAGGCAGGACAGTCACATGTTTGAGGCTAGTCTGAACTTCTTAGTGAAACCTAGCATATTTATATATATATATATATATATATATATATCCTGATGCTGAATAATGCTACCTTTTTCTTACCATAAAATAAAACACCTATGATTATAATTGATATTTTTTATATTAAGAGGAACTAGGAAAGCCTGCAAAATATCTCAGTGGGTAAAGGTGTTTGTTGTCAAGCCTAGTGATTCAAGTTTAATCCCTGGGACCTACATGGTAGACAGAGAGGATCTGTTCCTGTAATTTAATGTCTGTCTTCAATGCATATGCCATTGCATATACACGCATGGCAGGGGGCAGGGCGGAGGGAGAGAAAAGGAGGAGAGAGGGAGAGAGATGGGGAGACAGAGATAGAGAGAACACTAGATAAAATAAGGAAAATAGGAGGAGGAGAAGTAGTAATGTTGGGCATGGCAGTACATGCTTATAATCCCAGCTACTCAGAAGGCTGGGTATTACAAATTTGAAGCCAATCTGCACAACTTAGGAAATCCTGCCTCGGAACTTATAAAATAAAAGAAGAGAGAGATTTTTCAGTGGTTAAGATCTGGATACTTGCTGCTCTTCTGGAGAGCCCATTCGGTGACTCAGAACATTCCTGTAACTCCAGTTCCAAGGGATCCAGTGTCCTGCTCTGTCCTCCATAGATATCAGGCATTTGTATGTGGTTCACAGAAATACGTGTAGGCAGAGCACTCATACACATAAAATAAGTAACTTTTTGAAATTAAAAATAGATTAATGAATTCGAAGTAGTGTGTAAAGCTCAGTGTTCCATTGGTTAAACCCTCAGTGTTGAAAAGAAGAAAGTAAAGTCATTCTACTAGCCTCACAGTAGGACAGGAGATACACTAGTAATTTATAATTTTAATGTGATAAAGTAGATATTCTTATAATGAGCATTTTACAATATTATATTATTGTGGTGGTATTGTGTTCCCCAAAATATTGTGTATGCTAATAAACTTATCTGGGGTCAGAGAACAGGACAGCCACAATATTAAACATAGAGGTTAGGCAGTGGTAGCATACGCCTTTAATCCTAGCATTCCAGAGGCAGAAATTCTTGTGTTCAAGGATACACCCAAGCATGGTGACCCACGCCTTTAATCCCAGAAAGTCAGCCTTTAATCCCAGGGAGTGGTGGTAGAAAGCAGAAAGGTATATAAGGCGTGAGGACCAGAAACTAGAGGCATTTGCCCTGGAGAGGCCTTTGGCCTGGAAAGGCCTTTGGCCTGGAGAAGCATGTGGCTGGTTAAGCTTTCAGGCTTTTAGCAACAGTTCAGCTGAGACCCATTCTGGATGAGGGCTCGGGGCATCCAGTCTGAGGAAACAAGATCAGCTGAGGATCCAGCGAGGTGAGATAGCTGTGGCATGTTCTGTCTCTCTGACCTTCCAGTGTTCGCCCCAGTAACTGGCCTCAGGTTTGATTTTATTAATAAGAACTTTTAAGATTCCTGCTACATATTATCAATATGCAACCTTGATAATTTAATCAGAAAATAATTTTTATGGCTTACAAAATAACATCTACTCATTTTCCACCTATTTCAGAAGAGAAACCAAAGATGGAGATTGGTAGAAAAAAAATCAGATGTTGTAAAATATTTAGATATTAAAAATGAGGGAGAAGAAAATACACCTTATCTTCAGGAAAAGCAAGGGTGAGAGTCTCAGCTTTATACTTCTTACGTCACAGGGTCTTTGAATAATTTTTTTATTTGAATGGATTATATGTGTTCCTTGGTTTCATATTTGTTGAGCAATTGCATATGTATCCCAAGTAACATTTCACACCCCACGGAAGAAGAGCAAGGGACTTGAGTCAGCCTGTTCAAATCCAGTCCTGGTCAAGTACAGGCTGCCAGATGGCTTTGGGGTACAAACTTTACTTCTCTCTGCATGTTTTCTCATCTTTGAAACAGGAATAATTTTATACCATTGTGGGCATTTATCTGTAGATAACACAAAATGTTAACTTTTCTGTAGACTATGTGAATACGATCCAAAATATCTCCTTTAAATGTGCTATTGTTTTTAAATACCATTTTTTCTGTTTTATCGCTTGCTAACGGCACTGAATGCCTTAATGTTAACCAGTACTTTTAAATTTGTACTGTTATTCTAAGAATATTGGAGTAAGCATGTACCCCCCCCATGAATTTTCTCACAAATTGTCATCTACCAATTGACATCAGTACCCTTGAATATTTGAGCTTACTTGTCCACTTCACCAGTTGACAAGTAAATTAGTTTGTATTTTCTAAACGTATGTCTAACTATATATTTAGAAGTGAAATAATTTCACCTTTTGACCCTCAGATTTTTGTCCTTTTATTGAATTTAAAGAATAAACAAAAATCTCATTAATACTTATACTTGATGTGGCTAAATTACAATGTGTTCCTCATGAAGTCGGCTCTACCAGATTCAAGATCTGTACAACAGACTTCTTATCTCTGACTCAAGAAAACCTTGGGTTCCATTGTATTATGTATGTAGAAAATTTGTGCTCTGAATTGCGTTCTCACACATGGGCACTCAGGTGTCTCTGTCTATCTTCATTCAGCCAGTTTTGCACACCAAAACACGTTGTAAAGGCACTGCCTCTCCTGCTGATTACAAAGAACAGCAAGCTGCTTGCTCCAGGGTACCAGTGTCGACTTTGTTTGAAGTCATTTTGTCTTGGTCAATATACAAGACTGCTACCATGTACTCACAAGGTAAAAGCTATGTCCTTCTCATTTTACTTTTACTGCAGGGCCATTTCTCATGAATGAAGTGGCCGTTGAAGTTTCCCCTTTCATTTTTCGATTGTGCTCTGTGCAGAGACGCTTTCTCACTGCCACAGCACATATGGACAAGATGTTGCAGAGAATGTAGCTTGTCCCTCACGACAAATTTGCACCGAGGAAGACTTGCTTCTTTATGTACCGTCTAGTTAGGATAAATGGCATTTTAGCTGCATTCTTTTATGTACTTTCATTACATGTGACATGAAAAGAGCCTATAGAATCTTAGAATTGCACCATGTGGTTTTACAGTTCTCTAGATGAAATCGAAGTGCCTTAATTGAAAATTATTCTTAAGGACTCACTAGACTTATTATCTCTGACTCAAGAAAACCTTGGGTTCTATTGTACTATTGAAAATTATTCATATGGACTCACTAGAGTTGAAGTCCAATGTCACTTGTCAGCCATAGTTAATAATCGTATTTTTCCTGAAGTAACAGTGCTTAAATAAACATGTAGAGCTTTAAAGTCACACTTCAACTTTCTGATAGTGTTTTTTATAACCAAAACTCTGTGTGTTATTTTGCATCTCATAATTGTTAGACTCATTTTTTCAATTCTAGTTGGTTATAACTTTTTAATTTTTAAGGGTTTTCTTTCATTATAAGTAATTAGCATGAAAAAATACCTTGAATGGTGAGTTTCTAACCAAGTTATGAAGATGATATATATAAAGGGCTTAGCATTTTACTGTGGAAATGGAAATCAGTCAGTATAGGCATTGTATTTATTAATGAACTTTTTCAAAAAATATTTTCATTAAACTTGATAAGTTAGAATTATCTTCCTCTTTGCTCAATAGTTTCAACATACAACTAGGCTGGAAATTTTTATGTAAGTTGTGTTACCGTAGATCTGATTAACTTGCAACATTTTGTTTCAAGTTTCACAGGAAATGTATTGACAATTGGCTATTCTACAAGTGCAATGCATGCCCTATAGACAGACAAGTCATATACAACCCTCTGATCTGGAAAGGCACCACCTTGGATGGACAAACACATCAGTTGGCTTCAAACAAAGACATCACCTGTTTGTCAAAGCAGCAAGAGCCAAATCTTTTTATTCCTGGTACTGGGTTAGTTTTACAACAAAATAGAACTAGAATTTTACCTAGCATTCCTCAGTGTAATTCTCAAACATTGGCAACATTTCAAAGTTCATCAGACAACTATCAGAATTTAACGATAGATGACCTATGCTCAGTCAAATTAGATAATTCAGATTCAAGAAAATTAGTTTATGGATATAAAGTTGGTCAACATTTCTCCACACATCTGCAAGATCCAGCCACTGGGTCATTGGGGCAAATATCATCTCAAACATTTCTTCCCTCCCTTGCTCATAAGGATATTTGTCTCACTGGAAGGGGAAGCCCACAAGTCTATGAAAACTACCACACTGGTCAGAGTCAAAAGACAACCAGAGGTTGTGAACATGTGAACTATAATGCAAAGAAATCTCTCGGTACTAACATAAGACAAGACAAAAGATCAAGCACCTTACCTACAGAAGATTTAAATCTTCCTATCAACTGGGGTACAGCAAAACTTAGTCTGTCTAAAAGACACAACAATCCCACAGGGAAAGTTAGACAAAAATACAGCCGCCCACCCAGACGGCCTGCACACCCCCCTTTACAAACACAAAGTGCTGCTCTGTCTTTAATAATGAAAGGAATTCAATTATGAAAAAAGTATTTTTATTACATCATAAAATTTTGAATATTTAATATGCAAAATATTTTACTTGTAGAACATAAAAAGTCATGTACACTCTTGACATATGTATATAAAATATTCTATTGCCATTTTTGCCTACCTGTCTCTGAGTACCTTACTGAGCTTATAGAGGTCACCCTGTTACATGGGAGACTATGCAATATGTGTTTTAATCAGAATACTCAAGATGTTATGAATTTTGAATAAGTAATAGAGCATTCATATCTTATTTTATGCTGATTAATTCTTTTCACAAAAGAAACAGATTCTCCCCTGCTTTGAGTCACTGCTCTAAAAAGGCCAGAGGCTAACACTGCATGCAGGATTATTTGGGGAAACTACATAGATTTCTCATTTTTCTTACACAAACAATCACTACAAGCCTATACAAAGATCGTAGTAGTGATTTTTTTATTAGGTTTCCTTAAAGGAGTTTTATTACACATGAAATGAAACATAATGCAATAAACAATGACACATTTATAGTGGTTTTGGCATTTTACTTTTAAGAAATAGGTATTTTATGATTTCTTTTCTAAACCTGAGCTATTTTAAAATAATCCTTGCTTCTGAAAAATATAACTTTTAGATGCTTATTTTATTTTTATATTTTATGACTTGGTGGTTTTTGAAATACTTGATAGAAACTTTAGAATTGAGAGGGAGGGTTCACATGTGGACAGCAGGAGCCAACGCAGTAGACATCGACTTTATCTTTTTAGTCAGGTCTCTCTCACTAAGACTGGGGCTCGTGGATTCAGCTGCACTTGGCTGTCCACCGAGCCCCAGGGATTCCTATTCTGCCTTTGTGGTGCTGGGATTACAAACACTACAGGCAGCTTTTTTTTTTTTTAACATAGGTGCTGAGGCTCGGGCTTGGGTTCTCATGCTTGTGTGGCAAGCTATTTGTTAACTGAGTCAACTCCCGAGTCTCTCAAATAATACTCTTCATTTTATGTGTATATGTGTATGAATGCACACACGCAATGCCATGTGTATGGAATCAAAGGAGAACTTGTGGATGCTAATTAGCTCTTTCCTTCCAGCATTTGAGGGCTTTCAAGATTGATAGTACTTTTTAAACATCATGATATTGTTGATTTTTATTATCTGTACAATGGAAAGAAACCCCCCATATTTTCGTCGTGATGATATTGGAACACATAGCTTTGTCAAACAGTTCTAAAAGTATGGACGTTCTTTGAAAATGGCATTTGAAGAATAATATTTAATATTTTAAATGAACAACTGTGCTTCCATTAAAAAGCTAAGAATTAAAATCATTTATTTTGCACTAAAAAAAAATAAAATGGCATTTGGGTTTTTTTTAATTGAAGATAGATTCTTCTCTCATACAGTTCCTCCTGACCATAGTTTCCCCTCCCTCCACTCCTTCCAGCTCCCCACCCACAGCTCCCCTCTCCCCCAGATTCACTCCCCCTTCATTTCCTCTTCAGAAAAAAAGCAAGCCTCCAAGAAAAGACAACAAACCATGACAAAATAAGTCAAGGCAAAAGCCCTCACATCGAGGCTGGACAAGGCAACCCAGTAAGAGGAGAAGAGTTCCAAGAGCAGGCAAACGAGTCAGAGACACACCTGCCTGCAAGATGTGTTGGGGCAACGGTGATGAAGAACACGTGGGAGTGGCCGAATAATAGTTGGTTTAACTTGAGCCCCATGGCAAAAGAGGGAGCCCATGCCCTACACTGCCTGGATGGTCAGGAACCAGACAAAGGCTGGATAGCCCAGAGACCTAGGGTAGAACCAAACACAACTGGAAAAAAAAAATCAGTGAAATGATTGTTAATGATATTCTGCTGTATTCATAGATCAGTGCCTTGTCCAGTCATCAAAGGGGCTTCCTCCAGCAGCAGGTGGGAGCAGACACAGAGACCCACAGCCAGACACTATGCAGAGAAGGAGTCTAAACTGAAAGTCTCCATTAGGTCCCTCCCTCAGAGATCAGAGAACACTACTGAAGAGGGGAAGGAAAGAATGTAGGAGGCATTTGAATTTTCAAAATGTATTAATTAACTTGAGGCTAATTAAAAAGAGGAAGTAATTACAAAAACGTAGCAACAAGCCGGGCGGTGGTGGTGCACGCCTTTAATCCCAGCACTTGGGAGGCAGAGGCAGGCCAAAAAAAAAAAAAAAAAGTAGCAACATTGAATTTGAACATGAGCTGCATTTTAAAGCTGAATGAAAGTTTGGCTTGTTCTGGTATTCAAATAGATGGTCAAATATGTTTGTCAGCAAACCCAGAATTTATCTAATTGTTTGAAACATAAGTTAAGGAAATGCCAAAGTAATTTTTCAGTTAGCCAAATACTATTTATTTTCTAACAAATATTTCAGTCTTCTCAAAATCATCCCTAAGGATAAAATGTTTTAGAAAGCAAAACTGTGTAAGAGTTACAAAAGAACAGAATGACATCCAGATGCCAGCCTGCAGAAATGATGCTGTAAAATAGTTTTGTATGGAAGATAAAGTGGTACTAGTCTTAAGCTAGTCAAACTTGTTTGTGAAGGTTTTAGAATGACTTTGGGTTTTATTACTGCCATAGTATGCTACATACAAAATACACCTGACCTAATTCCATACCAAGCGCAATCATTAATCACAGTTTAGGATATGAATTTCAGTGACTCAAAGAGATGCTAGCTAATTTTGTTGTTACTTTGTTAGACACATTTCAGGCAGAGTATCTTCTTGCTTATGACAAAAGGAGAAATGCCCCCCATTAACGTAGTACAGTCTCATAGGCAGTGACTTTCCTACCAGGCTGGCCGGGTCCCAGAAGAATAGATAACCTAGTGTGTAATGAAGAGATGGGAACAACACATTGGTGAAGGTACTGCTGTAACTCCACCCACTGGGAGAAAAAAAAATCCCTTTTTCGATACTACTGCTAAGGCCATACCTAGTGACTAGCTGCCATGCACTTTCATTTTAACCTTCCTACACAGCTGACCCATTCAGAAACCAAGCATGGGTTTTGTTTTTTTTTTTGTTTGTTTGTTTTTGTTTTGGTTTTTTGAGACAGGGTTTCTCTCTGTAGCTTCGCGCCTTTCCTGGAGCTCACTTGGTAGCCCAGGCTGGCCTCGAACTCACAGAGATCCGCCTGCCTCTGCCTCCCGAGTGCTGGGATTAAAGGCGTGCGCCACCAACGCCCGGCAAGCACGGGGTTTTTGCTTCTCACAGTCAACTCATAGTTGTAAGCTAAAGGGAGGTCAGTGGTCCAAAACTGGAGGATAACATGGGACTCTGAGCTCTCAAGCAATTATCTTTTGACATTGCTAATGGCCAACACTGGATGTGTCGAGTCCATGTTGTGATGGATTGCAAACGAAACCAGCCCACTTTACAACTCTGTAACAGGGAAGTGTAAACCAAATCTTTTCCTCCCAAGGTTGCTTTTGGCAATGATGTTTATTACAGCAACAGAAGCAACCTGGGGTAAATAATCTCTTAGTTCATACCTACACATTCTCTTCCAACACCTAACAACACACAATAGTAGGATTATCTCTTCTTGAAGATATGAGGGCGTATGGGGACCAGCACATCCCTAGCTGGGCTTATTGATTAAGAGTTAGCTCTAATTATACACCTATTGGCCATAATAAAAGATAAAGACAAGTCCTGAAGGAGCACATGAAGCCGTATGGAGAAATATTTTGCATTCAAACAAGGAGAGTGTCTGCTTCTGCATTTTCAGAGAGGGTCAGGGCTGCAAAACTTAAAGGGAGATCATTAAGATAATCTATGGCCATGTGCCTGGGTCCTACATTTTTCCTAACCATGCTGTGAGCCTGGCATAACCTGCCTGCACTGGTTGAACATATAACCTTTGCTGGAGCTCGGCCACACCACCAAGGCTGGGCCCTCTGCTCTTTCTGCCTTCCTGACACACAGGAGTATTTATTAGTCATCAGGAAAGTCCTCTGGCTTTCACATTTGGTGTTTAATCACCTACAGTGTTTCATTTATTTCTTTCCAGGGTAACTGTGAGCCTAACAGTGCCCACCCATTCTCAATGCCATTAGAGTTCCTGTTTTTTTAAAGGACTTATAACTCCTACCAAGGAGTAAATACCAGTCTCATTCAGCAACTTACTTACTTTTTAAAAATTTTTTTATTTAAAATTTTTTTTAATTTTACATACCATCCCCAGTCCCCCCCCTTCTCCTACTCATCCTCACCTCCCCATGTATCCCACCCCCCATCCACTCCTCAGAGAGAGTAAGGCCTCTCTTGAGTAGTCGACAAAGTCTGGCATAGCAAGTTGAGTCAGGGCCTAGCCCCTCCCCTCGGCATCAAGGCTGAGCAAGGTATCCCACCATAGGGGATGGGCTCCAAAAAGCCAGTTCATACACCTGGTACAAGTCCTGGTCCCACTGCCAGGGGCCCCACAAACAGATCAAGCCTCCCAACTGTTACCCACATTCGGAGGGCCTAGTTCGGTCCTATGCAGGTTCCCCAGCTGTCAGTTCAGAGTCTGTGAGCTTCCACTAGCTTGGGTCAGCTGTCTGTAGTTTTTCCCATCATCATCTCAACTCCTCTTGCTCATATAATCCCTCCTCCCTCTCTTCAACTGCTCTCCAGGAGCTCAACCCAGTGCTTGGCTGTGGATCACTGCATCTGCTTCCATCAGTTACTGGATGTAGGTGTTACTGGATGTGGGTTCAATGATGAAAATTAGGGTAGTCACTAATCTGATTACAGAGGAAGGCCAGTTCAGGCACCTTCTCCACTATTGCTAGGAATCTTAGCTGGGGCCATCCTTGTGGAATCCTGTGAATTCCCTAGCACCAGGTTTCTCCCTTGCCCATAATGGCTCCCTCTATCAAGATATCTCTTTCATTGCTCTCCCACTCCATCCCTCCCCCAACTTGGCCATCTTGATCCCTCATGCTCCCAACCCCATCCCCTCCTTTTTACCCCCTCTCTGTTTACCCAGGAGATCTTGACTATTTCCCCTTCCTGGGGTCCTCCATTCCTGTCCCTCTTAAGGTCCTTTTTACCTGGTTTCTCTGGACCTGTGGATTGCATCCTGGTTATCCTTTGCTTTGTATCTACTATCCACATATGAGCGAGTACATACCATGTTTGTCTTTCTGTGTCTGTATTACCTCACTCAGGATGATTTTTTCTAGTTCCATCCATTTGCCTACAAATTTCATGTTGTCATTGTTTTTTACCACTAAGTAATACTCCATTATGTAAATGTACCACATTTTCTTCATCCATTCTTCAGTTGAGGGGCATCTAGGTTGTTTCCAGGTTCTGGCTATTATGAATAATGTTGCTATGAACATAGTTGAGCATATGTCCTTTGGTATGGTTGAACAAACATCCTTTGGATATATGCCTAAAAGTGGTATTGCTGGGTCTTGAGCTAGGCTGATTCCTAATTTTCTGATAAACCACCATACTGATTTCCAAAGTGGCTGTACAAGTTTGCACTCCCACCAGCAGTGGAGGAGTGTTCCCCTTATTCCACATCCTCTCCAACATAAGCTGTCCTCAATGTTTTTGATCTTAGCCATTCCAGCAGCTTACTTTCAATGACTCACCAGTGAAGAATTTTAATAACTGGTCATCTACCTAATGTCAAAAGATGCCCGTGTTCCATTTACTAGAGACAGGGACCTCATTGCCAACATGCTGAAAGTGATCCAGCTCACAAACCCTGAAGTCTCAACTGCTTTCTTGAATCACTCCCATTATCTGTTTCCAAAAACAATTCTTTAAATAGAATTTTGGTGGGCAGACTCTGTACTCAGCAGCAATACCAACAAAAGAAAGGGTCTGATTCCACCCGAGGGTTAATTTTAATTTGTCAACTTGAAAACAACTCAGACTCACCTGAGAAGAGAGTCTCAGTGAGGAACTGGCTGCATTGGGCTGGCCTGTGGACTTGGCTATGGGGGGTTGTCTTTGTTGCTTTCATTGATAAGGCAAGGGCTATCCTAAATATGTGTATCACCTTCTGGTAGTGGCCCACATAAAAGGATGTGGAAGACATGGAAGGCCTTTGCTTTTGCTGCAAGTTTGTCTAGGCTGCTGCTGCTGCTGTTGCTAATTCCTTTGCTTCTTTGGACTCTGTGCTTACTGGTTTTATTTTAACTTGACACAAGCTGAAGTTATTTGGGAAGAGGGAGCCTCAACTGAGAAAATATCCCCAACAGATTAGCCCGTGGGCCAGCCTGTGGTGCATTTTCTTGATGATTGATGTTGGGACAGTGTTGCCCTAGTTGGTGGCCCTTGGTGCTAAAACCAGACTGAGAGAACCATGAGACACAAGCTCGTAAGCAGCACTGCTCCGTGATGTCTGTTTCAGTCCCTGCCTCCAGGTCCCTACCTTGAGTTATGCCCTGACTTCCCTTCGTGGTGGATTGTGATGGGGATATATAATCTGAAGTAAACCCTTTTCTCTTTTCTCTAAGTTGCTCAGTCAGAGTGTTCTAGCATGGCAACAGAAACCCACTTAAGACAGACTACAATGTAGAATGAAGACCGGACACTCTGCAGGAGCCCTCCAGGCCTTCAGTGCCAGACTGGAGCTCTGAGGCACCCAGCAGACTGAATAACTTACAGAGTCCCAGCTTCGACAGTGTAAGGCAGCCATGGTTGGAGCAGTCCAACCATATTGGAGAAGCCAATTTAATACATTCCCTTTTAACACATCCATTCTATGAATTCTGTCCCCCTAGAGAACACTAACACAGAACCTGCTTAAAATGCTGATATTTTGTTTAGCTTTCTTCACCTTTTTTACCTGTAAACAAGATTTGGCAAGTTAAGCAGGGCTTACTGCTGTTAAGCCCTGACCATACTCCTGCCACGACCAGTTATGGGCTCACCATTGTTGGAGGGCTTGGTTAGGTAGGCTCTTCAACTGAGACAAGAGCCTGAAGAAGCAAAACCTTTCCATTAAGTGGATTTTAAAAAAATGCTCTCCCATAAGCAGTGATGGAGAAAATTAGACCAAAATACCCTTTAGAGTATTATCGATAAGTTTGGGAAGAAGAAGCTGCCGGTGGTGGCGCACACCTTTAATCCCAGCACTCGGGAGGCAGAGCTCAGGTGGATCTTTGTGAGTTCGAGGCCAGCCTGGTCTACAGAGGGAGATCCAGGAAAGGCGCAAAGCTACACAGAGAAACCCTGTCTCGAAAAACAAAAACAAAAACAAAAAAAAAAGTTTGGGAAGAAGGAAAGTCCACGGTAATTCTTTTCTGATGTATACAATTTGTGCTCACCAGTACCTGGCTCACCAGCTTCTTCCCTTCCTGACTCCTTTGCAGTTACAAATTCATGTAACTAGCTCTGACTGATGCTATAGAGAGAAGGTAAAAATAGTTTCTTCCTGCCATAGATGACACAAAGCTCCTCTATGTTCCAGTTTCTCCTCCACAACCAGAGTAGCTGGGAAGCCATGTTTCCAGACAGTACTGGAGCAAACAGCCTCCGCCAGCCTCATCCTTGAAGTAAGCAAGTGTACAGCTCAAAATGGATGTTTTGTGAATTTAAAGTTATGGGTAACGGGGATGCAGTATAAAATTACATAAATGGGTAATATCAACTAAGAGTGGGTACTGAGTAAACAGGGCTTTTGATAGAGCTCTCGGGGAAGCCGACATTTACAAATCAGTAATAGATGCTTACTAAAGGGGCTGAGAGACAGGAATGTTCTAATTTGAGATTGAAGAATGCAGGTTTGATTGTGTGGTAGGAAATATCGGTGATTTTAGTGAGGACAGTTTAAGTGGACTGATGTGAGCAAAGGCCAAACTGTGTGGGTTTGAAGAAAGAATGGCTGGCGAGGACTTGGAAACAGGGTGTATACATAACTCAAGAATGAAGTTCATGGCTTGGAGGAGAAAAATAGTCCACCTGGAAGTGGGTGTCTGAAGTCTTCAAGCTGAGACCTGACAATGTTTACAAGTTTATGAAGTCACAGCTAGCAGGTATAAGTGATGTTCTGACATTCCTGGGGGAGAAATACAGAGGGTGTGGGATTCTTTCCTGTTGTCCTTTTAATTTTGTGTAACCCTGCCTTCTCCCATCCTGAAACATTAGAGATTCTTTCAACTTTATGAGGGAAATAAGTATTTGAAAGTATCACTTGAGGTTGTAGTAAGTTGAGAAAAATGACAGAAAGCTAGTCTTATTCCCTTCCCTGCGGTAGGACATGCTGAGTATTCCTAACTTTTTCATTGACAGAATATTATCCCACTTAAGACTTTTGTCAAGAGTTTTGCTACAATGCTCTCTGGGGCTCATATAAGCAAATCACTCTAGTGGGAGTAGATTAGCTTCTTTCTTATCTGTGATACACTGAGTAAGTATTTTCAGGAGTATTACTATAATTAGTAGTGTATACATGGCAAAAAAAAGTCTTTGTTCGAAGTAACCATTATAATGAAATACTAAGAGGTATATGCTTGCAGAGTTATATACGTGCAGAATCGAAGGGGCAGTTAGAGCATTAAATACTAAAGGCACCACTTTTTTCTATTGTGAAACAAGTTCTATCTCTACTGTCTTTTCCCAAGATGACCTTTTCTTTCATGGTTAAAATGTCATTGACCGATAAATAACAAGTTTGCTGTTGTCATGGATTATTTAACCCCTGTCCACTTTTTAGATTAATTTATTTTTCTGTTATGTGTATAAGTGTATTGCCTGTATGTATGAAATCATGAACATACCTGGTGCTGGTGGAGGTCAGAAGAAGGCATCAGATTCCTTAGAACTAGAACTGAACTCAGGTCCTCTACAAGAACAAGTGTTCTTAACTGCTAAGCAATGGCTCCAGCTCCTGGTCATTCTTGTGAGTTGAAAAAAAAAAAA
>CABHPH010137379.1:0-15242 GCA_902168325.1 Peromyscus nudipes
AATTTAAGTACTAGAATTTCTTTCTTGTTTCCTAGCTGTGAGATTTGGGGCTAATCATCTATCCCTGCCTGAGTGAGTTTCTTCAATATGTAAAAAGGGAATGATGGTATAATTCTTTTTGGACTGTTTGGAGTTTTAGCAGATAAAGGAAGTAATTTATGTAAAGAATGGACAATGATTTAAACATGTGTCTGTTGGAATATGTGCCTTCACTTCCTTGTCTTCACAGGGAATTTTTAAGGATCCTTCTGTTGGTGACCAGAATCCTGATGCATGTGTCGCACTAGCGCATAGTATTTTTGTGAATATCCCCATACATTCTTTTATGCTGCATAAAGGAGTCTGAGTTTTCTGCTCTTCCTGCAAGACGTGTTCTCCTAATGATTGGTTTTCAAATGATACTTCTTTTTTGAGACCCTATGTACTAAGGTAAAGTTTAAACATGTTCACACAGGATGAAGTCACAGTAAGTACTAGTCGTTGGAGAAAGAAATGACTTCTGGTTTTAGGAAAGTCACGGTAGTGGGTTCTCCCCTAGGATCCATGACTTCAGTAGCCACAGAGAGTTGGCTAGGTTTACAGTTCACACTGCCAAGCGTGAATTCCCTCCTGTTGAGCAGGCTTCAGTCCAGTTAGAGAGCTGTTGTTTACCACCAAGAAAAAGGTGCCACTACTGCCCCTTTAAGGACACCTTGTCATCTTGGTCATTGTGGTTTGTAGGCATCAGAGTCGAGCAGGACTGTTGACTACTTTTCTCACTTGCCACCTTGTATAAAATATTCTGCTTTCTTAAATCTGTATAATTCCTAACTGGATTCTAAATGCTTATTCTTATCACTATAGGTTAAGCGCAACTCTTACCCCAAACCAAAGAATTTTCTTTCCGCAACAGATAGAGACCATTACAGCTTGGTAATTACCATGAACAGACAGCTACAACTGGTCAAAATGCAGAAAGCAGCTGACTATGGGGAGCCTAGCCCCAGCCCGCACATTTAAAACACGGTGTCTACAACTAAGCCCCAGGGAACGACTTGGAAGAGTGGTTGGGAAGTTTCTAAGAGGATCAGGACATCTACTGTGAGGTTATGTTTTCTATGTATGACAGGGAACCTGTGACCATGGAATCTCAACATATTGTCAACTAAATAAAACCTGCTCAATGACAATACCCACTGGCATGACAATATAGATGGGGAAATCTCACAAGGCCCCATCCTTGGATGAAGAGCTGTAGGTAATGAATGAGTGCTAAGAAAGAGAAAATTAGTCTTCCCAAAGGATGAGGCCTGTAATTATGTATTTATTCACTCATGTGTGTGTGCATGTGTGTGTATATGAGCATGCATTTAGGTGTGTGTGTGTATGTGTGTGTGTGTGTCTGTGTGTGTAATAACAATAATTAAAGGGGAAAAGATAGAAATTTGAGCATGGGATCTGCTTAGAATGAATGAAGGGAGGAAATAGAGGGGTAACCATATAAATATAGTTCATATAAATGAAAATTTAAAATAAAATTTTAAACAAACAGAGCTCTGTTCTCTTATAGTCTACTTAACAGTCATCCTCCAATATAAGAAATGTTTAACTGCTATAGAAAAACCAAAGATATTTTACTCCTATTTGGCTACAGAATTATTCCTTTTCTTTTTATCTTCAAATAAATTTGTCCAATTAGCATGTATGGGCCCTGCTGTGTGCCCATCATCACCAGTTGTCCATCCATGTAGCATTACTAAGAATTTGACTGTATGTTCATTAATCTCTTGGTCTCTCTAAGGTGATTCACATCACATGCTCAGTTGAGATGAAGGGATAGCAAATAAAGCATTTTAAATAGTACAGCATGAGCCATGTCTGTCAAAATGGGTCTGATGTAAGTCATGTTTATAATGGTTGTTCTACTTGTAAAAATAGTAGTAGTGTCAATGCTTTAAAACTCAAAGCAAAAAAATATGGACCTGAACTATATATGTTTATTCTTAAACACATTTTTCACCCCTGTTACCCCACAGCTGGCAGAAGTTATGATATATGGGATTTCCTGGAATGAAACAGCTGTGGGTTTTGCCTGATTGTGGAGTTCTATGAGCCGTCTTGCAGAAAGAAAACTAGGACCAGCCTGTATGCTATAAATGTTCTTCGGTAATGGTACCTAATCAAGAGAGTGGCTAAAGCAATTTGACAAGACTCCAGCCTTCTATTATTCTTCATAAATCACAGTATGATAGATGAGCAACTGAGAAGGTAAATATGAAATGATATGCTCTGAGATTCTAGTGAACATTATGATCAGCATTCTTTCCCCATTTACTGAAATATTAAAATTAATTTTTAAATGTTCTTCTAATCAGAAAATAGTGATGGATAATACTATTTTCCAATCATTATCAAACAGGTATGGTTAGAATCACAAGAGATTTTATTTCTTACAATCTATCACAAAATTTTATTACAGAATAACATACAAGATAGGACAAAAAAGCCGGGCGGTGGTGGCGCACGCCTTTAATCCCAGCACTCGGGAGGCAGAGCCAGGAGGATCTCTGTGAGTTCGAGGCCAGCCTGGGCTACCAAGTGAGTTCCAAGAAAGGCGCAAAGTTACACAGAGAGACCCTGTCTCGAAAAACCAAAAAAAAAAAAAAAAGATAGGACAAAAAATAAAGACAGAAGGAAATATGAAAAATATAATGGCAGAAAAGTCGAGTAAGTCAAAAGAAAATATATAGCATAAATTACACATAAATATGTATTTGTCCATGAACCTCCAATATAGCAAAACAAAGTATAAAATATGCTCAGTTGTAAAGTTTACAGTATTCATGGAATTTAGTTGGGAAAAATGATCTATTGTGTATCCAGTTAAGGTATGTATGTCATGTGTGACACTGAAGTGGAACTTTCAAGTCTAATTCATTTTAAAATTATTTCTTTTATTTTTTGAGATCATAGTTAACATCACCTTTATCTTTCCCATCCTCCCTTCAAAACTTACCGTATATTCCTCCTTGCTCTATTTCAAATTCATGACCTTTCTTTTTCATTAATTGTTGTTAAATACATAACACACACACACACACACACACACACACACACATTTTCCTAAGTAGATTAAATACACCCTGCCTAGTCTGCATAGCGTCACTTGTATGTATGTTTTCAAGACTGAACATTTAGCATTGGATAACCAGCCGGTGTGATTATCCCTAGAAGAGACTATTTCTCCTCTCAGCAATTCCTTAGTTGTCTGTAGTTCTTTGTGTGTAAGGTTAAGGCTAATGGGTATTCCATCAGTATACTTTAGCAAGTCCATTGTTGCTGTCTTTGTTCATTTGTTAAACACTCATGTTGGTAAGATAGTATGGGCACTTCTGCTGACATCACATCTCACCGCAAACTCCCTTGTCCTCTGGCTATCATAAGTCCCACCTCCACACCTTCTGCAATGGTCCCCAAGCCCTGGCTTTAGGAGTTATGCTATAGATGTGTCAGTTGGGGCTAGGCTCTAAAACTCTGTGTTTTGATTGGCTGTAGTTCTCTGTAATGGCTTCTGTTTGTTATAAAGAGAAGATTTTTGATGAAGGCTAAGGACTACACTCCTTAGTGGGTATAAGAAAAAACACTGAATGTAGTTAATGATTATGCTTGGCTAGTAAAGTAATGGTTGCAGGCCTTCTCCTAAGGCCACTGACTTCACTAGACCTGGGTAGTTAGCGAGGTTTCCAGTACTAGGCATAATTTCACTCTTGTTGAATGGGTCTTAAGTCCAAATAGAGAGCTGTTGGTTACCACCAGTGTATGAGTGCCACTACCACAACCTTAAGGTTACTGTGCCATGCTGGTGCTTATTGTGGTTCATAGGTGTCCTAGCTGGGTAGGAATGTTTGCTGCTTTCCTCCTTTGGAAGCTTGCATGGCACCTTCTGATAGCATGAAAACTAGTTCTCAGGTAGGACACATTCACAACAGTTCCAGGTCAGGGGCCTCTGGGTCCTGCGTCTGAAGTGCAGTAGGGACTTACTGTCCACCTCTTGGGGGCAACAAAGGGCAATTGCAATAGAAATGACAATAGCAGTAGATTGTAATGTTCTGGAAATCTCTTGGACAACTCTAACAACAAATCAAAAGAGGGTGTCTGATGCCTGGTGTTGAGGTTTTTGTTAGATGGCCTTTGGCTCTTCAAGGGAGCATTGTCACCTTAGATAAGAAAATTTCCCTTAACCTAGATATGCATATTTACACACAGACTTATTTGTTTTACAGATTTTTTTTCAGCTAGATAGTAAATACTGATTCCTCATGACATTTTCAGACATCCTTACTGTTATTTTAAACTCTTCTCCTTCTTCTGTATTTATCTCCCTTTGCAATCCTTAATTAGAGCCCCTCCCCCTGATTTCCCCAATTTCTCCTGTTTGGAGTACTTGTACCATGCTATTCCCCTCTCTGTTGCTCCTCCAACACACACTCCAGCAGTGATCCATTTTTACTTCTCTGGTTTCTGCAATTATTCCAGAATATGTACTCACATCTGAATATTTAGAGCTCGGCGCTTCAGATAAGAGAGAGCATTTGGCATTTGTCTTTCTCAGTCTAGGTTACCTCACTTAATATGATATTTTCTAGTTCCATCCATTTAGCTAGTATCTTTTTCTGTACAGCTGAATAGTATTCCATAGTGTAAATGTATCACATTTTCATTACCCATTAGTATGTTGAAGGACATTTAGGTTGTTTCCATTTTCTAGCTATCGTGAATAACAACAATGAACATGGCTGAGCAAATGTTTGTGGAGTAGGATGTGGAATCTTCAAGATGTATGCTAAGGACTGGTATAGCTGGGATATATGGTGGATTTGTTTTGAGCTTTTTGAGAAGTCTCCTTACTGATTTTCAGAATTCTTCACATTCTTCAAAAATACACAAAAAAAAATCTGTCCTGAAATTAATACAAAACAATAAAAGGCCCTGGACATCCAAAAATAATTCTGAGCATAAAGAACAATGATAGAAGGCTTATCTTTCCAGATCTGACTATATCTTACAGAACCATAATAATAAAAACTATAGGGTACTGGCACAAAAAACAGACATGTAAGCTGGCATGGTGGTGCACACCTTTAATCCCAACACTCAGGAGGCAGAGGCAAGTGGATCTCTGTGAGTTCGAAGCCAGTCTGTTCTACAAAGCAAGTTCTAGGACAGCCAGGACTACACAGAGAAACCCTGTCTAGAAAAACCAAAACCAACCAACCAACAAACAAACAAACAGACATGTAGACCAACAGAAGAAAATTGAAGACCCAAACACTAGTACGAATAATCTCAGCCGTTTAATATTTTAAATGATAATCAAAACATAAGGTAGGGAGAAGAAAGTGCCTTCAACAAATAGCGCTGGGAAAACTGGATGTCCATGAGCAGAAGAATGAAATTAGATCCACATCTATCACATTCCACAAAACCTAAGTACAGGCGGATTAAAGAAGACATTTTGGAACATTGAAACTACTAGAAGAAAACGTAGGCAGGGCCCTGTGTAATATAGGTGTGGGAAAATTGTTCTGAATAGGACTCCACTTGCCCAAGAATCACGGCCAGCAATTGACAAGTTTGATTTCAGAAAACGAAAAACTTTTGCCTAGACAAACAGTTTACCAAGTGATGAGGAAGCCCAGCTATACATATGACAGAGCAATACATATCTAGCTTATATGAAGAACACTAAATATGGGTTTGGAGGAGCCACTGGATCACTTCATCTCTCTTGTTAATGGTGTCACATTGAATGAATCTCCTTCTTCTGATTTTCACCAATAAAATATACTATAGAGACCACAAAAAGAGGTAGACAGATATTTGACTGCCCATCAAAATCTAAAGTAAGGTTTCCAGAAAAGAATATGATTGTCAAGTTGACCAATACAGCTGTTTTGGGAGAGTGGTAGTATGTAGCAAAATTATGTCTTCAATGAAAACTTTGTAAGGAGTGTATGTTTCTTTCTTTCTTTTTTTTTCTTTTTTTTTTTTTGGTTTTTTGAGAGACAGGGTTTCTCTGTGTAGTTTTGGTGCCTGTCCTGGAACTCACTTTGTAGACCAGGCTGGCCTCAAACTCAGAGATCTGCCTTCCCCTGCCTCCCAAGTGCTAGGATTAAAGGCATGCGCCACCAATGCCCGGCGTGTATGTTTCTTGAAGCAAAAAGATAGGTCCATAATCATGAAAGTACATTGTATTCTGGCAGTGATCTAGCTATAGTGAATTAAGTATTTGTTGTACCTGCCTTTAGTAGCAAGGCATGATAACACTAAACCCATATTCACAAGCTTCTTTTCCAAGACATTTTGAACATATTTTTAAGGCTAGAATTCATATTTTACTTTCTCATTTAGAGATTACATCTCTAACCATTTTTAATGCCCAGAGATATAAGTACAGTGGGAAAAATGTATTCTAGGATGATTCTTCAAATTTGTTTTTATTAAGTGCATTATTTCTACCCCCTTTGCCACTTTGTATAATTTTTTAAAGCTATTTCCTCAGGGAGGAATATAGCATAACTGAAATCAATGACTGCCTCAAATTCACTCTTAATTTTCCAAACCACCAAGCAATAAAGTCATAATATTAGTTGCTCCCAAGGTAATATAATAAAATCAAAACAAGAAAACAAAAAAATAAGCAATGAACTCCATAATAGGACAATATCTCTAAGGGAATGGGGAACATTAATGAAGAAATTTCTTCTGATATAATATTTGTATTGTGAATACTACACATAATAGAAGTGTTCGAATAGGTACAACCTATAGTATCTATCTTGTTTATGCTTCCCTAAGTTTAGGTTGAAGTCACCTGACTCCATCCTTGGGCACATCGGCTGAAGGAATAGTTTGACTGTCAAAATAAAAAATTTCTAGAAGCCAACCTTTAAGCCCATCTGATCAGATTATTAAAAAGTTGGTGGAACATGTAGACATCAAATGGTCTAAGCTGTAATGACAGCTCAACCCAGGTAACCATATAATTTTGGAAACATTGTAATTATATTGTTCACCCTATAAGAGTGAACAAGTGTGTAGCTAATAATCACACTGGAACAATAGGTATAACAAGGCTTTTCAAACAAACCGAGATGAAATTCAAGTTCTCATGAACTTTCTTCAACAAATCAAAAAGCCTGTGTCAGAAGTGAGTTACCTCTTTGAAGAGTGTTGGATATTGAGTTCCCATTGATGCCCAAACATTATAGGCTATTGCCAATACTCTTGGTTTCGCTACAGAACTTTATAGTAGACCATATTGCTAAAGATACCACACACAGGAGTCATAGAACATGATGAAATCAAGTTGGCACTGACCAAGTAACTTTATTCCTACAGGATAGCTTTCATAGCACTGGAATGGTGTTATGCATAGTACCAGAGAAGAAATGTGACCATTGATTTTTACCCATTTGTGAACCTTGTGAGCTACAATAGCCACTGCTCTGATAAGACATACTCACTGGTGTATTAGTGGCACAAATATTATGTTAGTGACCAATTGCTTTCTGATTAGACTTAAGATCTGCTCAGCAAGATGAATCCTATTCCCAGCACAGTTATATGAGTCAAGAACCTGTGGGTAGACAAGCTAGAGGACCCAGGAAAGAACCTACTACTATTATTGTGCTAAATGGACATAGAATTAAAACAGCTAATAATGTATCATTATACACCCAAATTAGGAGCCTTTCAACAATCATCAGATAAGCTTAGTTTATTTTTGCAGTAGATATCAATTGGCATAGAGACCCAGGACATTTTAAAGTAAAGAGAATGAGAGACTGTAGAATGATCAGTCCTGAAAGTGACATGCATATCACAATCTCTCCTCCTAAGATTCGAAAAATTTTGAGAGACAGAGGTGTTGAATGACATAGTGACACTGTTTTCTGGACACAATGGGACAGTTGGACATGAACTCACAACAGCTGTGACATCAAAAAACAAGACCTTTGCTCACTAAAGCCAGGAAAAATCTCAACATTAAGGAGGAAATGGGCACAAATTCCCAACTGTGATGGGAACCTTTTGGCAATTAACAGATGGTGGGCGAGGGAGAGTTAGCTTTGAGGATGTGGCCCATCCAGTAGAAGTCCATACACTCAAGAGTATAAGAACATATGTATTGGACTTGATGAATTTAATAAAATAAAAAGGGGGATCAAATTTGGGTATGTAGGGAGGATCTATAAGGTGTTGAGGGAGGGGTGGATGTGAGACAAACACATTACCAGGACTTATCAAAGAATTAATAAATAAATTAAACCAATTAAAAAGAATGAAGAGGTCAATTTGATATATCCAGTGTTTTACCATTCATGTTAACAGGATGTTCTGATAATTTTTTTCAACTCAGAATCCAGATCTAATGAATCCCTTCCATCTGATTCTTGCCTTTCAATTATTTCCGTATTTAACTTTCTTTTGGGAAAGTAAAGATGAGAGTCACTAGGAACTATTAAGGTCTAACCCTAATGAATAAAGATGACATCATTCCAAATGAAAAGTATTTTTACTCTAAATGTGAAATGAAAATATTTTTAATAAGTATTTTTGACACATCAGAGAAAACAAGTAAAAGTGTAACAGAGATGTCAAAGTTTAAAAAACAGTTTATAGAAGGATCATGGGTGTCAATTTTCCTTGTTTACTATCTGAACCTCAAACTTAGTCCTAGTTTGTGGTCTGCTTTCTGATGATCAGGCTCTATGGTGTAATGTTTGTGAATCTGGAGCTTGAACACAGTTGTAATGGGCTTCTGATAAAGGAAAGGTTTCACTTTTAAGATGTTCTAATTGGCTTTTGTCATCTTTTAATTCTTTATTAATGTTTAATTTAAGGAACTTAAAAGTTGCTTTTTTATAGTTGACAACTTAGGAAATAAAGACTATTTAAAATTATGAAAATCTCACCAAGGACAATTATTTCATAATTACATACCTCATAAGATAGACTTATATAACTATATGATATTGTTATGATTATTACATGTAAAACTGTAGACCATAATATATACCATATATTAAATATATAAATAAATACAAATCTATAAATAATTTCCTTAGTTCATGAACATTAACCTTTTTACATATTTTGACATTTTTATGAGTAATATTTTGCTGTTCTATATATCATGATTGCTGAATCTTATTTTCTCAATGGGTATCTGGCAAGACACGAGACCAGGAAGAACTGTGGACTGAAAAAAATTAATCAGGGTGTATTCTAAGGTTAAAGTCATTTTGAAAACAAACATACTATGTCTTTTAAGGCTTCACAAGTTGCAATTTATCTCTTCAGTCTAGTCCATGGAAAGAAATCTTTGACATTTGGATAACACAGCCTTTCTGTAGCTTCTGCACTCAGATTCTTCAGGTCCCACAAATATTTTACTGTTATATAGAATTAGTATATACTGGAACACACTGGTAAACTCTGATCTTTAAAATATTTTGTCATTGACTACTTAGGAAGTTTTCTGAGATTTTTAATTAATAGTAGCTCACATGAAATTCAAAACTGTAAGTACTGCGTAGATCATAACATCACAGATATGATTGATGACTTATCTATGGATTCTAAATCCAGACACAGAAAATTGGACAGACTGACTTTGCAACACTTCCCCATTGTCTTGCTTAATTTCTCTTACTCATGTGTGGTAGGATGAAAAATGCAGCTTGTTGCTTATTTTGATCATTTACTGTGTGGCTGGGTGTTGAGATGGAGCCCAGGCTATCCTGGAAGTCAGTAGGAAGCCCATTCTGGCCTTGAACTTGTACTGTTTTTTCTTTGTTGGTTTTGTTTATCTTGTTTTCAGCTCAGGCTTCTCAAGTGCTTGCATTACCGGCCATCACATTGGGTTGGGGCATATAGTTCTAAGGGAAAGTGATTTTCCAAAAATAGTTCAACCAAGAAATTTACTTATTGGGAAATTTATTATTTTATGTGCTTCTTTCATAAGGAAAAACAAAATTGTATAGTTTATAAGATTATGATTTCTATGATTATGAATTCTGTGATTTCTCCAAATTCAGTGTTGGCCTAAAACATACAGTGATTCTTCAATTTAACTATAGTTAATTTTTTGGTGCAAGTATATTTATTTTTCTGCTTAAAAAATGTCTTTAGATAGTGCAGATAGCTTTAAAATGAATTAGCTTTGAAATCTGAGGTGCTCTTAAGTGTGTTGTCTATAGAATAGATCCTTGGATGAATATGGCTAACTACCATCTTAAGACCTAACAACTGAGAAATTACTTGAAAGCATTCAGGTAATTTCACAATTTAGAATTGTGTCCTTATTTCTACATCTACACATTAGCAGAAGCTCTTTGTCAAGGGTCATGTGGGACAGATTGTTTGGCCTCCTTGCTTTCAGGATGTATAAAAAACAGATAGTTTTTTGTGTCTTTTTTCCCTATATATTTGTTTTTCAAAATAAAAACTAGCATATGACAATGTTGAAAACACTTTGGCTCTACAAATACCATAAAATCCAGCATAATTTTTCATGCTTTTTAAGGCTCTAGTAACATTTCATGGGTATCTAATCATTCAATGTTTTTAGTTCCTTAAATGGACCATTTAACTGATTATATTCCCTGCTATAGTGGATCATGTCTTGCGTTACTTTAGATGATTAAAATTTATAGCATTTTTGTGTGTCATTTAATTGTTAGGATCAAAATCTTTTCAAGTTGATATTGATGCCCAGTTGCATAGGACATATACGTACTGTTTCAGTGCATAAATATTATTGCTCTTTTACACTCTTTGTTGTACTGTGGATGTTTTTCCAAGAAAAGCATCACTTCCATGATCCCATCAATTATACACTCTCTTCACAGAAACCTTTTTTCCCTCTCCTAATGCATAGCTAGCTACTTCCAGGTTGAAAAGAAATAAATGCTCAGAAGTGAGAGGCTGCTGCTCTACAAGATCAATTTCTATCTCTTTCCAGATCAGATGACTTGTGTATGGGAGTCACATTTTCATTATCTTTTCTCCATTAATCTCATGCAGAATTCCATTTCACCCTCATGTTTCTTAAATGGAATGAGCAGGTAGGGTTGTATTAACAATCTGCAGACTTGCATATATACACTGCAGACAACATTTCAGAAAGATGAAAAATTCTGCTCTTATAGAACCCTCTACAGTTATTACAGTATTCACTCCTCCCACACACATTCTGTATAACTTGGTTTCTTCAAGACTCTGTTTCCAGTGGGAATGCTGTGTACAAAATAATCAAATGTGTAATATACTGATGTTATTGTTTTATCACTGCTTAGAACGGAGGCGATGTTTGACTAGAATACTACTGTATAAAATGCTTTCTTTCCTTATTTTATTCATTTCCACCAGGTAATGTTAATCTTCTTGCTTTCCAAATGTTGGTTACCAAATCAAATGGAAGTGATTCCCCAAATGATATGTTCAGAAGGAAATTTTATTATTAATCTTTCAGGTATTTTCTCTCTTGATATAAAGATGTAGTAGTAATAGTGATAAATTATAGGAAGGATGTAGAACTGGTACAAAAATACTTATACTCATATCCTGACTATGTAGCTTATTAGCCAAGTGAGTGAAAGAAAGTAAGTTTTGGCCATGTTTGGCACATGCTTTATCATCTGAATTTAAGTTAAAATATGGAATTAGGATTCTTCAGCACATGGAAGGCAATCAAATTTCCCATATTTTTTTTCTGTAAATACTAATGTCATATATTCTTAGCTCCATAGCAACTAATACATCTCTCTACTCCTGATATTTTCAGCATATACTCAAATACAAACATAAATTCCTATTTCAGAATGGACTTACCTTAGATTTATAGATATAAAGTTATACTTTACCAGAAAACATATAGTCTTTGAATTGAGTTGAACATTAATTGAATAATAAAAATAATAGCTTAATTTTTAGAAAAATAAAAAGTGATACAATTTCCCAGTTTTTCTTTCCTGTGTACTTGACTGATGAATCTTCTGAAATTTCACCTATTAGTGTTTGGTTGTTAGCAATATCCAGCAGATAAAAACATGATTGAGTGGAAGATACTATTAAAAAACATATATATCATTGGGACATTCTTAGCGTTAATTATCAGCTTGACAGATCTAGAATTACCTAGGAGATAGGCTGATAGGCATGCTTGTAGGAAATTTCCTTGATTACGTTAATTGATGGGAGAAGACTCTCCCACTGTGAGCGCCACCTTTCCCTGGCTGGGATCTTTGATTATGTAAAAGGAGAAACAGAACTGAGTACAGCATGCACTCATTGCTCTTTGTTCTTAGTTACAGGGGCTTCAAGCCCCTGTTGCCTAGTCTTCCCTATGAAAATGGACCAAGCAGATAATGCACCCTTAACCTGCACACAAGAATGAATCCTTTCTCACTTAAACTGATTTTGTCAAAGTATTTTAATTGCAACAATAGGAAAAAGAAACTAAATAGATAATTTAGCAGAGGTTCTATCTTAACAAATGAGGAAAACCAGTCTTGTCCGATGTAGTGGGTAACCATTCCAGCTTTGGTCTGGAAGTTCCAACCCCTATTGAGACTTAGGTAACTATCACGCCTACAAGGCGGGGCCAAGAGAGGGCACTGAAGACCCAAGATCCAGATACACAGCCCTCTCTTGTTTTCCTGGACCCTGGACGCTAGAGGTAGACTGAGGAAAGTTCTCCAAAGAACAACGCCGGACTATGCTGCGTCTTTCCCAGAACCTGCAACCTACTTATCCTTCATTTGTAAGTTACGCCACTAAATAAATCTCCCTTTTAACTATGTGGAGTGGCCTTAATAATTTCACCAATAGTCCTATAGTCCACTGATGGAAAACATTCTGAGTGTGCTCTGAAGGTTAGTTAGACTATGCAGATCTATTCAGGAGAAGATTAATAGTAATCTCTAGCTTTCCTTACCTTATTGTCTGGTTTATTAATACCTATATTCTAAAATGTCAATATTAAATAAGCTCATAAGTCACATAAACAGATATTAACCATATATTAAGTACTATTATAATAATATACATTATTACAATTATACTCTCAACATTACATTTTAAAAAGGCAAAGAAGTCCTACTATGTTGCCTTGAATAAACAAAACCGTCTTATATAATAAAATAATATAGTAAAAACTAAATATTAAAACAAAAAATCAAATTTTGACTGTAATGTGAATTTATAACTGTAGCAATAGCCATTGCCCGGTGGAACTGAATACTCTGGTTTCTGTGACTTCTATAATTCATGTACAGGTGGGCTCGAGGCAGTCATTAATTCTTCTGAACCTCATCTGAAACAATCTAAGTTCACAGCTGTACAACAGTTTCACATCTCTCAATCATATTACTCCTCTTGCTCATTAAATATTTTCTTCATTTTACTTTGAGGTGGGCAAACACAAATGGGACTAGCACATTTAATTTTTTATTATGCTCCCAAGCATTTGGTTTCACCCTGGACAGTAAGCACAAGTGTAGAGATGCATCTCTTGTTTGTTTGTTCACACAGCTTCAAAGACACCATGTTCTTCTCCAAGTTACAGGTGGCACTGGCCCTGCTACTGACTGTTCACTTCACAGACAGATGGACAACACTCTGCATGTGGAAATGGAAGGGGGAAAAGAGGAACCTCACAGATTGGAACATCCCTAAACAGATTTGTCATTCAAGATGTATTAGTAAGTTTAAAGAGGATAGTAGTGAGTAACAATATCGTAAAGAAAAAGATCACACCACACTCATGAGGGATTACAATTAAAAGTCTGAGTATTTATCTGTGGAGAGGTCTTTTTTCTCTCAGGATGGTACATAGTTCTTTGAGAGTTTGTGCAGTGTATTTTAACAGTGTTTACTTCCTTCCTTAAGTCCTCCCAGAGCCACCCTTTTCCTTACCCATTCAACTTTGTGTGCTGCTCTGTTTGTAGATGTGTGGCCTTCTAATGGACGGTTTTCATATACTCTTAAAGACAGCTGACTATGCTTCTCCCAGCAGCTATCAGTTGACAATAGTTTATCTGATGGAACTCCTTGTCTACTTTCCCTCTCCATGCTGGCATTTTGTCTAGCCTTTAAACAGGACATCTGAATCACATTGCCTCCTCTGAAAGCTCTGGAATAATTGCTGAAGTGGGGTTGGAAAGACAGTAAGAGCAAGAGGTGGTAAACGACTGACTGCAAAAACACAGGGTCCTTGGGCACAGCAGGGTAATGGCACATACGAACTCACAACTGTGAGTTGTCACAGCTGTGACAGCATGCACAAGCCCTGTGTAAGCTGCACTTCTGAGATTATGGAGCCGAGGCAATACAATTGGTAGCTTAGGCAAAACATAGAAAGAATCTGAGAGACCCTTGAGGAAGGAGTTCCCGGTTTATCAGGTCTGATATCAACATAAGACTTTCCTAAAATGTATATTCCCCAGGCCATTTGGAGGCAATATGAATTTTCTACAAACCTGGTGGGTTTCAAGGCTTCTTACAAAGCAGAGAAAAAAATATTTTGCAAATCACACCAATTTTTTTTTATAGTTTTGCACGGGTTTAATTGAGACCAGCCCACTGTAACACCATGCTAATCCCATACACTCACCATATTAAACTTGCTTAATAGAATAATTGCTTCTAATACATTAATATAAACGACCAACTTTTAAAAATACAGCTGAATGCCATATTTCTGTTTTCTTCTTCAGTGAGTGTGGTTTTACCACAAACATCTTGGAAAAATGCAGCTTCTCCCATCTGGTACAAATGAATGTGAATCAGACCCTCATCATCTTACTGCCTTTTGTCTATTCTGGGCGCACAAAGCATACAATCCGAAGTGAAGGTAAATAAGATGCCCTGCCATTCTCTGTATGCGCAGAAGCTCGCTGTGTTAAATGGGCTGCAGTGCACCCTGGGAAGTGCTGGCTCTGAGCCCGCAGTTCTATTTGCTGGAGTAGCTCATGTTGAAAGCCTGCCCAACCTCAGCTGTAGACTTGGAAGACACAAAGCAAGCAATTTGGCTTTCCCAATCATCAGCCTGGCGAAGGCAGGAAAGAACCCAGCAACAACAAAGACGCCTTAATTTTTAAGTAACCAGCCCTACGGGACTGGGAGCATATGAAGACACTCAGTCTCTTCTTTAAGCTCGTGTGTGTGTGTGTGTGTGTGTGTGTGTGTGTGTGTGT